>JAVTVJ010001163.1:0-285000 GCA_034509425.1 Eopsaltria australis | reverse complement strand
GCTTAATCATCAATTTATGTCAGCAACTTCTCTCAAGTAACAAATGAGTTTTAATAAAAACTGTTGTCGTAATGGATTAAACCATCATGATTGCTCTAGAATTTGACCAGCTGTCCTGACACAGTTGTACATGTTTAAGTTGTCTTCCATCTACAAATTCAAGAATAATCTATTCAGAGGATCTTAATCTAGAATCTTTACTTCACAATGCATTAAACCTCCCTATGGGTGGGATTAAATAATACTAAAAATTCTATGTGAGAGTAAAGTTCAAACTATGAAATGGATGAAAAATCTAGAAAGTATACAACACATGCTTTATAAATGCTGGGCATTTACAAAGTAGTTTTAATTAAGGATTTAAACAATTCTGTCAATATTACTGATTTTAGTTCAGTGTTAAGTAAGAACAAAATTGGGCAGATCTTCATTGTGTGAAAAAATGCACTTCTCAAAAGCAGGGAAACAACCTATTGTATTAGAGAACAGGTAGCAACACCTGATTTGTCAAACGAGTTGTATAGTGTGGGAGTAGTTTTATGTGTGGCATGCACAGTGGTGTAAGTCAGAAAGAAGATCTGATCTCTGTCTCCTGTGGTCCAAACTGTACATCAATTGCTCATGACTGACCACACCTTGCTTCAGCATTTGGGACAGGTTGGATTAATAGGTTGGGTAGGTGAGGATATTACAATCCTCTCTCCACCTCATCACTACCACACGGACCTTTATTTCTTATAATGGGCTGCAGAATTTATTGCTGTGCACTCTTTTCTTACTGTCCGAGTACTGCAGTCAGTTCTTCTTTAATCTTCATTTATGTGTACCTTAAACAGCAGCATGTTGTTGTTGTTGTTGTTGTTGTTGTTGCTTTTCCAGCTGAGGTTCTATTATATATATTATATATGTTATATATGTCTGTAACTACAGAAGTTTGTCTTCCTTTGCAAGTGTGTGCACTGGTGCTTTGAAGTTCCATACCACTGTGCTCATACAGTGTGACTCACCTCATCTTTATCTGGTTCCAGCAGGGAACTTGCTTGAGCGGAAGAATGTATGAAGGCAGAGACATGATAACATCAACCAAATGCAGCATTAACTCTGCAGTACTAACATTCTAGACCAGTGAATTAGAATACTCTAAATACATATCTCAACTCCAAATCTTTGTTTCATCCATGTTCTTAGACTACTGTAGGTACAACAACACAGCTAAATATCTGGGCTTCATTTAAACTTTGAGGAGACGTGGCTGTCTTCACGTAGGAGTCAAACACAGAGTGAAACCACTTATGGTGCCACCTTCCCTCCAAGGTTAGAGGGAGTCTAGATGAGCAGCTGAGACTAGGCATTTAAGCCTTTCAAAGCTCAAAAGTTTGGTGAGACTAATCTTGTTTGTACCCATTTTATTTTATCAGAGTTGAATAGTAAAAAACTATGCTTTTCATTATATCTCTTTTGTATTTTAGCTCTCCTGAAATGTATGAAGTTTGTTTATAGAAATGATCTGACTGTAAAATTGGATTTTTAAGACAGGGTCTCTAATTGCATCTATCTCTATATTTTTTTCACTTTATCTCTTCACAATTTCATCCTTTATGTCATATGTGATTAAAGTATGATTTACTTGCACCATTTGATTCTCTCTTACTAACTTCACATTAGATCAGTAATGGCTGAAACACTGTAAAATGCTGCTAGAACCATCATAGTGTGTGTATAAAGCTAGTTCCTTCAATTTGTCCTTTCAACAGTGGTTAGCCAAGGCTAGGTATGTCAACTATGCAGAAACTCATGGTAGAGTGTCTAGATAACCATGAATTTATGTTAAATTCTGCGCCTACCTTTGAAATAATAGAAATATTTCATATTTAAGGCAATGCTGATAAGACTTGTATGATGTACACCTTATATTGTAATAATGCATTTAATTATATTATTCTACCTGTCTTAGGAGTTTGCATTTGAATTTTTTCTTTAAAATAATTTTTGTATTGAATTGCATTATAGGCTACTAGGCATGCTTTACTTCCAGGGAATTTTTATGTCATGTATTTAAATGCAGCTACTGGAATGGCACTTAGTCTATTTTCGCTGAGTAGAAATATACCTCTGGTGCCATTAGTAATTGAATTAATACTGTTTTTATCAAGTTACATTTCCTGTTGAAAATGCTCAATTAAGTAAATATATTCCAAAAAAATCTTGACAACTAGAATTTCTCATCTGATTTCAGTAGTATTTCTAAACTATTGCTTCACTGTATCGTTAGTTTTATTGTAATTTAACTTTCTTGATTTTTATTTTATTTATTAACCCATTCACTATTTCTAATATCTTATAGCAGTACTTGGAAAGCAAATAACCTTGCTAGTTTTTGTGGTATCTTCTAATATGTAGGAAAAGAAAATGATTGGATATAGGATTATTCCCTGATTATTCCCCCCCCCACTGATTATTAGGGATGTCAGAGAGCAGCAACAACAGGCTGCTCCACGAGGAAAAGCAAGCTGGGTACTGTGTGAAGCAAGATGGGCAGCAGTGCCCTCTCAAGCAAGGGCCCAATCCTACCATACCCAACCCAATGAGAAAAGCAGGTTTGGTTACATTAACCAGTCAGAGGAGATTTTAAAGCACCAGGCAAAACTGAAGTGATGACGGATGTCCCAGTCAGGGTGAGAAGTTGTCAGCAAGTGTGGATGAGGTCCAGTGACACAACCAAGCTCAGTCCCACTGCAGTGATCCCAGGCAGGTCTGGGGTGGGAAGGCTTTGGAAGGTTTTGAAATGCAAGCCAGGAAGTCAAGTTTCCAGGTCAGCGTCTGGATCAGTAGGATACATCACCAGGCACAGACATAGTAGTACTGTAGATCAGTCAGCAAGCAAGGACAAGAGCCTGAGCTCAAACTTCCCAGCAAAGAAGGGGGGAAGGCAACTGCTTCTCACAGCAGTCTGAGCTGAGGTTATGCAGCTGTGCCATACCAGCACTCTAGCACAGGTGATCAGATTCATGAAGGAAAAAGTGTACCTAGGACCTGAGAAAATCACAAATAATCACAAACACATTTGTTGTATTTTGCTGTTTTATCATTGAGTGGTTGTATGGAAAATAGATATTGATTTTATTTAATGGATAGCTGGGAGAAGTAATTAATTTTGACATCTTAATTTCTTTCTTGTGTTGTTTTTAACGTGTTAAGTGCTTGAAACTTAGCACTTAGAAAGACAACCTATTATCCTCTCATAAGTGTATTTACAATTCATGCTTTGTAGCTTATATTTAAAATCAGCTACAGTTTATTTCTTCATTCCTTCATGATGTTTTCCTTCTTTAAATAAATGAGATTCAGCTTAAATCCCTAACCTGCTTTCTATGTTCATATCTACATTAGTACTTACTGAACAGCCTGAATCCACTGCAATCAATAATTCTAGTAGATGTCAGAATATAAAACATGTAGTTTAATTATACTTTCAAGATTTGTGGACAATTTTTATTTTTCTGAGTTAGAGAACTCACTTTTGACACTGTATCCGGAAGGCAATTAAGTTTATTCTTACAGAATCATAGACTCTTTCAGATTGAAAAAAACCTCTGTGATCATCAAGTCAAACTATTAATCCAGCATTGCCAAGTCCACCACTAAAATATATTCCCGAGTGCCACATCTACAGGTGCTCCCTTTCAGGGGTGGTGACTTAACCACCTTCATGGACTGATGCTTGATAGTTCTTTCTCCTGAAGAAATTTTTCCTGATATCCAATCTAAATGTCCCCTGGTGCTCCTTGAAACCAGTTCCTCTTGTCCTACCACTTGCTCTCTGGGAGAAGATGCCAAGACCCACCTGGCTACAGCCGCCTCTCAGGTAGTTGTAGAACGCAATGAGGTCTCTCCTGAGCCTCTTTTTCTCCAGGCTAAACACTCCCCAATTCCCTCATCCACTTTTCAACAGACTTGTGCTCCAGACCCTTCCCCAGCTCCATTGCCCTTCTCTGGACATGCTCTAGCATCTCAATGCCTTTGTTGCAGTGAGGGGCCCAAAACTGAGCACAGGATTTCAGGTGTGGCCTCACCAGTGCCAAGTACAGGGGGACAATCACTGCCCTGATCCTGCTGGTCACACTATTTCTGATCCATGCCAGGATGCCATTGGCCTTCTTGGCCGCATGGGCACACATTGGCTCATGTTCAGCTGCTGTCAACCAGCGCTCCAGCTGCTTTCCTGACAGGCAGCTTTTCAGCCACGCTTCCCCAAGCTTTTTCATCAGGTCCATAGGAAAATATCAGAAATATCTTCCCATACAGTGAAGATCCTATCTGCTGACCTTTTGGAGGGGAGTGGTTGTACATACAACACTCCTCTTTTGCTTAATAGCTAATGATTAAAATAGTCTGTTAGGTGAAAGGATATTAAATTTAATATTTTGAATTTCGAGCCAGTGATGTAAGAACCAGGCTACGGTGCCATGGATAAGAGTATTGATTATTCTGGAAGTTGAATCTGTATGCTAACAAAGGATGCAATGGTCGGGACAGAAGGTAGTAAATATCTCATTTTAGTCTAATGGTACAAGTAATGAATTTGCAGGAGCTATAGATTTAGTTCCAAATGCAGTTCCTTGAATATAAATCCATTTCACCTTAGACATTAAACAAATAAAGTCATATCTGCTTTTAGTTACTACTAGTTTAGAATCAGTATTGCTTGGTGTCCTGGCTACTCTGTAGCCTAGTTTCAAATAATCACACGCGGTGATTGCTGTGGATATCTTGTGAGATAGGGTTCAGTATTTCTGAGTTGGGTAGATATGGAAACCCACCCCACAATTCCAGTATGAACAGTGTGAACACAAAGATGGTTTATATGACAACAAATATGTACTTGCTACTGTCGGATATTTTGTTCTTCAGAGAGACACAGGCAGTGTGGACCTAGGCCAAAACATGGATGTAAAGGAATGGATGGCCAATGGATGTAGAGGAGCCTATTGCGCTAGAAATATGGGCATGGGCAAGCATCTTAATGAGGTTACATTGCAGTAAACCTTACTAAAATAATTTAATAAAATTTTGGAAGTTGAAATCTTGATATACGGAGAATACTTCAGAATTCTTCTGAGTGCCTCTGTGTAAATGAATCAAATATTACCATAAAAAATGAAGTATTTAAAATGATTTACTGGTTATTCGTTTTGAGCCATAGAGGAAGGCTATATATGATCTGTTTAAAAAATAAAATTATTTGAATAGGTACCATTTGAGATATGGTGCTCCCAAATGAACTTGTTGCAAAGAGCTTACTCATAATAAAATTCCCCTCTATTGTACTATGAAAGTCTAATGTTCCTCATTTAATTAATTTTTCCAAAGAAGAAGGATTCCCAAATGTCTTCAACAAACTTTATATCATAGCAATTTTTAAAGCACTTAACATTTATGATTAGCTTTGTTAGGTATATCTAGCAATGTATGTTCAGATTGCCCCCTTTCTGCTCTATCTGAGGGTTGTATCTCTGGGGAAAATGCAAAGTCTGGGTCAGTTTATTGATTTAAGTTTATTTACAATCTGGTTAACTTTTAGAAAACATATATTTTAATTTATTCAGTCTATCCGAAGTATAGAATCCATGCATAGAAACATTCCAAATGCCACATGAAGTTTTTTAATAACAAAAACTGATGTTTTATGAACAAAAATTCTTTATGAATTAATTTTTACAATGTGTATTTGCTTTAAGTGTATGACATAAAACGTAACTTTGTTCTGATTTCTATAAATGCTGTTTACATAATTTCAACAGCATTTTTGAAGCATTTACATGATGTTTGAAAGAAATGTTAATAGTGTAATATATTAAATGCTGTAAGTATTATAATACGCTTTTGTTAAAATCAGAAGTGTAGTCTCTCTCTTAAGAACAATCTACAAGTCTGGATAATGTTTTGAAAGTGAAATATAAATTTCAAATCCTCTTTGAAGTACTGTAAACAATTCCAAACATGGAAATGGTCTGTTGAATTGGAGGACACAAGAGTGAACTGAAACTGCTTTATAGACCTTTGACTAATTATAAACCCAATCTAATATACTTCTCTAGATTGCTAAAAAGAAAATTTTTTAAAAATCTAAATAATAATAGTAAATTTAATAGTGTAATAGTAAAAAAAAAAGTTGCATCTTACATAGCAGTGAAGAAATAAGCATCTGTTTTAGTGTCACAACCTCAGTTCAGCAATAGCTAAAAATTTGGAAAGTAGATAATGTAAATGCAGTCTAAATGCAAAAATAGCATGCTTTAAAAGCCCCTCCACAAAAGTGAGTTCTACATACAAATCAAAACCTGCAAAAAGTTATATGTGAGAATAGATATCAGCAATGTTATTTATTTCCAATAATACAAAATTGAATATCTCAAATTTCAGAAAATTATTTACCCGTGCCCTGGAGAACTGATTTACCCCCTTTGTGCAACTTTCCTTACATTCAGAATAAGAGGAGTCAGCTAAACATAATTTATGATGTATACCACAAGACAGGATCTGACCTTGGACTACAGCTACTCTAAGATCTCTGCTTTTTTAATTTATCAAAGATGAGTGAAAGTGGCAGCAAAAAAATGGCTTAGATTTCAAATGTAAGTAATTATTTTTAGTGTGGTGCTTACTGCAAAAGGCCAGAAAGAGTGCAGTATTCTAGTATGAAATCACAACTGACTTCCATGCTGCTGTATCATTATGACGATCAGGCTTTCCCCATAGGGACATCAGAGACCTATTGAAAATATACTGTGAGAAGAAAAGTATGGCAGTATGTAAGTGACTTGCAACATGGGTAATTAATGCACCAGTTATATTTCCAGTAAAAGTGAAAATGCTCTTTGGATGAATGGCCATCCTAATCCTATACTAACAAGCAAGAGTACTTTAAATGTAGTCCTCTAAATAGACTGAAAAAGGCTACATTTTTTGATATGTAAAATTACTCTTAACACTAAAAGGATGTTATGCGAGCTGTGCTGATTTTGGCAGGGGTAGAGTTAATTTTCTTCATTGTAGCTAGTATGGAGCTGTGATTTGGATTTGTGCTGAAAATAATGTTAAAAATATAAAGATGTTTTCATAATTGCTGAGCAGCGCTTACACGGAGCCAAGTCTTTTTCTGCTTTTCATACTACATCACCAAGGAGGAGGCTGGGGGTGCACGAGTATTTGGGAGGGGACACAGCTGTGACCCCAGTTGATCCAGGGGATATTCTGTACCGTATGTCATCATATCTGGGAAACTAGGTGAAGAAGAAAGCAGGAGACACTTGGAGTGAGGGTGTTTGTCTTCCCCAGTAACCATTATGCGTAATGGAGCCCTGATTCCTGGGGATGGCTGAACACCTGCCCACCCATGGGAATGGTGAATGATTTCCTTGTTTGGCTTGGCTTGTGTGCAGGTTGTGCATTAACTGTTTAAGTGTCTTTATCTCACCACATGAATTTTCTCACTTTTGCCTTTCCAATTCCCTCCCCCATCCCTCTGGTGGGGGAGTAAGCAAGTGACTGCGTGGGGCTTGGTTGCCAGATGGGCTTAAACCACAAGGTAAGTGTAAAATGTTTAGGAAAATGTGCATTTTTACTTCATTCACTTATTTATGGCAAAGAAACTGGAAGATTTTAAGGAAGACTGCAAGAACCTAGGAATGACCATGTGTGCTCTGCTCAGTGATCCATCTCCTCCCCTGTCTCCAACAACACTCCTTTGTTGGTATTCAAGAGGACTGAAAACAGGACAAGCATATATGGTATGTCAGAACAATTCTTCCAGCTTATCCCGTATTAGGCATTTTTCTGACTTTGATGTGATTTCTTACATTTCTAACTCTCAGCTAAACTTTCTTCTCCATACTTGTCCTGTCTTCTCTTGAATCCCCAACATCACAAGGTGATCCACATGCCAGTTTGTTTTGAGAATCATGTGCTTTTGTTTCCCTAGAGCATAACTGCTGCTAGGTTTATTTGAAATTCCCAAGTACTTGTAGTTTCATTTTATACTCCCTATATAACTTTTCATTATATTTTCTTTTATTTTTTTCTTTCTTTCCAGGTTATAAATTGATGGGACAGTAGAATTGATAGTATAATCAGAAGTTGCTTTTTAAAAGTGCTGATATTTGCCTAGTTGCTAGTTACATGATAAATGTTCCTGTGTATCCTTGTTGCTATGGTCTTACTGACTAAGCCTTACAAATATACCAGCTACCAGTGCTTGAGCCTTTAGGCAAATGGCAAGAAATGTGTATCAGAAAGATTTCAATTAACACTATTTGTAGTATTGTGATCTATGCTAGAGATATTCTGGTTCTGACCTAGGAGCTGGGGACACTTTCCGTATCACCCTATTTGTATGACATTCCTTGGAAGACATTATACCTTGAGTTCTGTTATTCAGGGCTCAATAAGCTTTCTTTCTTTAGCACTGTTTGAGTGAACCTGTCACATCCCATTTTAAGATGTGAAAACCTCAACCGTCTTCCTGTAATTCAGCCAAATAGTTGAGGGCTGTATATTGGGAGAAATTTGAGTTTCCTGTAATTTCTTATCTGAAAATGTGAATTGGGGTTGTCCTCCTAAAGTTTGCCTGGGTTTTGTTTGTTTGGTTGGCTGGTTTTTGTTTATTTGGTTGGTTGGTTGGTTGGTTGGTTGTTTTTTTTTAATTGAAGTGCTCTTCTAAGTCATACAAAAATGTAAAGGGCATGTAAAGGCAGGGAAGTTATATTCCATTATTGCTCATGTTGTCACCTATTGTTAGTTCACTGGTGCAAAAAACTCTACACCTAGATGCTGATGTTTTGTAGAGGGGATTTTACATAAAGGCTGTACACAGTATTACTCTTATTAAAGCAGTGTGGAAAACTGTGAGTTTTTCAAAATGACTGAAATGTGACCAAAGCATTGTTTATTACCTTTTTATAAATCCATATGTATGAGTACATACATTTTTTGTGCAAATGCTGTTTTCTATTATTGTGCTTTCCTTGGGATTTTGTATTTCCAAAGACAATTGTAACATTTCCTTGTGCAGAATTCTGCTTTGGCACACTGCTAATAGCTGTAGGTGTTTGCAGGTATCTCTTAGCCTGCCCCTGCCAACAACCACGAATGGAATGTTTTTATCTGCTTTGAGCCATGCACCAAATTGGAAACAGTTGTCTTGCTTGTATTGTGCCTTCACAACTGACTGATGACAACTACCCTTCAGAGTATCGGGCTTTTTAATGCCTAATTATTTTTACTGCAGCACTGGGAACTTAAGAAAATCCTGTGAGCAAATCTTGGACAACTTGAAGTTGGAAATAATAGAGTAGTGAGAAAGACTGAAAAAATGGCAGGAATTTGTTTAGTGTCAAAAAACAACTTTTCAGAAGTACATTCACTCTTTCACCTGGACTATTATAAATGTTTGAGAAGGACTCTAGATGCTGATTTTTATTTTTATTTTCATTTCCTTTTTAATTACTATAAATGCAGCCATCAGTACTACACTTTTCCATGACATTTTCAAATGACCTTTTCCGGTACCTCCTCCTCCTTTCGTGGAAATAAAAAGGTTTTCTGTGCACTATATTTCGTTTTTTTGTACTATACTTAGTAATTTTCTACCGAAAAGAAAGCATTATCTTTTGTATTGAAACTTTTTTCTCACATAAATTCTTTTAGTTTAATCAAATCAGTAAGAAGAAGAGCAAATAATTTTTCTTTAGAAGTACTTTTCTTTAAAAATATACTACAGTTCATCTATCTATAACATACCAGAAACCAGAGGTAGTAAGATTAAACCAGATTTTGTGCCAAAGCTTTTAATCATAAGCCATGCTATTTGCAACCAAACTATGATATTTAAAACAAATTATTGTTTTCTTTATTTCAACATTAAACTACTAAATTAGCAAGTAAATGATCTGATTAACATATTTGTATTCAGTTGGTACTTACTTTGGCTTGGTTTTAAAGCAACTTTCAAATAGTGTAAAGAAAGAAACAAACAAACTGAACAGGTATTACTAGATAAATTAGTAGTATTTTTGCTTATTTTTTAAATAACTTAGATAATTCAGTTTATGCTTTCTGCAGATGTGTCGACGTAGAGCGTATGATTCTGAGTTAAAACTCAACAGTATAATGAAAGGAAATAGGGATCCTCGAAAATCCATTGTGCTTCACCAAATGTAAACAGATAAATCAGAGCATCAGTGGAATTCTAGGAATTTGAAATAGTAACTTGCTCGGCCAACTTGTCACCCTTAAACCTCCTTTTCTGTAGGGTAATGAAAAACTAAACCACAGCATTATAATTAAAATTGTAGTGCCCTGAACTTTTTTTGATATACGCATGTTTCAGCTTCTGTACATCAGCCTGATGCTATGATAATTTTATTTTAAGTTGGGGAAAATTTCCAGATGCTTAGATACTTAGATATTTTTTTAGAAATAAAAAGCATAGATATTTTGCTAGCAGATTATTTACTTTTCTAATAGAAACATTGAGTGATGGAATTTATGTTGTTGATTATCAGGTATTTATTGCAGTCTGTGGTTGAAGATGGTCAGTCTGTATTTCCTTAAACAATTCAAATCCAGCAGAATGCTTAGAATTTGTTGCTAGAAGAAAGCTAAAGAACCCATAGAATGCCCTCTGTAAGCATAGTCATGTGCTAACTTTCAGGCATTTGTCTTGACAGAATAAAAGCCTATCTCCACAGTGAATATTACACAATGTGGTGTTCTGTAATTTTTTTTTGCCAAAATAAAGACATCCTTATACAGTTTTGCTTTGCCTCACTCCTTAAGTGATTTTGAAAGGTTCTTCAAATAATCCTCAACACAATTTATTCACTGTAGTTCAAACCTGAATTTCTCCTGATTTCCCTGGTTGCATCTCTGTTTCTTTTCATCTTCCCAGTTTTCAACTTACAGTTAAAATTATCACCACAAGGTGGAGTTCTGACCTTTCCAGCACGAACAATCTCTTCATTACATCAAAAGGGAGCAAACGTAATTTCATCTTAACTATTACACAGCGGCTACCGTGTCTGTCATGGTGGTTGGAGCAGTTGCAGGGCCTGTTGTTGTCTCATTGTCAGATTTAGAGACCTTCTTTTCTTCCTGTGCATACTGAGCAGGGTTGAAGATGGCTCAATGAACCTGGGCCAGGCCCCAACACATTGCAGTGGTTTGGGTCCTCTTTGGAGTGTCAGGTGGCAGCACACTTAAAAAATATTTTACTAGTTTTTCTGGCTTCTGGACTGATTCAGGGGTAGGGTGCAAACATGTTGGAGGTGCCCACTGCCCTGGGTACTTGTCCGTACAATCCCATGCACCCCACAACTCTGAAATATCCAGCTTTTGGGCAGACCTCTGGATAATAATCTTAATTATTTGTCTGACTTTAAAGAATACCTGAACCATACAGAACAACATGCTTCTAGCAAAAAAACCAGTTTGGTTTCAAGGGTAGTCAAAGGATATTCAAAATCTTTAAAACGCTGAACTACTATAATCAGCCTGGAGGACAAGAAAGCAAAAAAATAGGGGAGAAAAAAATTAGGAAGGTGTCTTCCCCATAGGTTATTCCTCTGCAGAGAAAACAACAAAAGCATGACTATTAACCATTCCCAGGAGATGACTCCCAAAGCACAGAGTGCCTGCAATACTGAGTGCAGACACCAGATTGGTGTCCTGACCAGTGACACTTGTAACATGAGCCCATCCTATGAAACACATCATGGAGAACGTGTCCTGCAAGTAATGCATTGCTGGTATAATAGAGACAAAAAGCCACAAATGTGAGAGCAAATTAGTCCACATTGTAACTAGCAACTGTTAAACCAATACAGTTAATTGTTTATAATAATTTTCTTTTAACACCCTCTGGTCAGATCTGTTATTATCTCAACCCCTCAAGCCCCTCATTGGGTGCCAAAAAGGACTGTTACGGTTTTAAGCCTAGCTGGAGATAAAACACCACATAGCCACTCTCTCAAACCTCCTCCCTGAATGGGGAGGAGAACTGAAGTAAAAATTGTATGTTGAGGTACAATCAGTTTAATAGTTGAAAATCCAGTAAAATACAATAATAATGGTAAATCATAATAATGATGATAGTAAAAAAGTAAAACAGACAAACAAGTGATGCACAATGCAATTGCTCACCACCTGATGACAGATTCCAGACCTTCCTTCCTGAACCCAGGCTGGACTCCTGTTCTGGGTAACTCCCCCAATTTATAAAATGTTCTATGGTGTGGAATATCCCTTTGGTCTGTTTGGGTCACTTGTCTCAGCTGTGCTCTCACTCAGTTTCTTTTCAGAGGAAGAGCACGAGACGAGGGAAAACACAAGGGTCTTTGACTTAGGATAAACATGACTTCTCAAAAAACCGAAACTTCAGTGTGTTATGAACACCATTCTCATTCTAAATCCCAAATGCAGCACTGTAACAGATACTGAGAAGAAATGAACTATATCCTAGCTGAACCCAGGACATTTAGTTACATTTGAAATTTGCAACAGTGTTTATAGGTATAAACATACAGTAGAAGACAATGACTTTTTGGCTATTTACATAGTCTTTCTAGAGTTTAATGCAGTTAGTGCTGGTTTTAAACCTGGACTTTTAATTTCATCTTGGTATGTATATGCATAGGTGACAGTCTCAGAATTTTTTTCCAATTTTTTCTATTGACTAAGAAACACAGTTTGTATCACAGCAAAGACATTGTTTCATAGGATTTTTTAGTGCTTACAGAGAAGGGATTTTGTATCGTATAGACACTCGAATGTTTTGGAAGGAAAATCTACTCTTATCACCCTTATAAACAATTAATTTTTATAAAGTGGTAGTAAATAATAGTGAAATCAGTTGGCTATTTAAAGGAATTCTATTATGCATTCTTAGTTGTTGAGAAGACATGATTTCTTGCTTTGCAATTCTGACAGGATTTTCAAACATATATAGATTTCTTAAATACATAGTTTTGAAGGAATTTCTTTTTCTTTTATACAAGTAGTGATTTATGAAATTACCAGTGTTCCTAGTTTCTTCTAAATGACTACTTTTACATATGCGTAACTCAGAACTCAATTTGAATAGTTTAATTTATGGCATTTAAATATATATCCCTAGAGTCTGAATAGGGTGGTAGCACTCTTCTTTCACGAGACACTTAACTGATGGAGTTGATTGGAGGGCTTTGAGTAGTTTAACAGCTGTTGTGGGGTGTTGTGGTGCTGAAGGGACAGCTCATGGCAGCTCGAGGCAGCAGCGCTACTGCTGGAGGGTAGGGCAAGGGGCATAGAAAACACTAGGAAATAATAATTATATTGGAATGACCAGAGAGGAGTTTTTTAAAGTTCTTTTATCATAAATATTATTGATTATAAGCAATTATTTGTAGTGTTCTTCTTCTTTTTGGAACATGCTACATTCTTTAGGATCGTGGAAACATTTAGGAGGGTTGTGATAAAGTCCTTGCTCAAAATTAATCTGCTTTATTGCTGAGGAGAAAGCAAACCAAGATATTGGGTATCAGGGCTTTTAAAAATTTATTTCTCTTATTTTTACCTTTATTTTGTAAAAAAAATATAGCATGATGTGATCTTGTCTCTCAGCTTCCCTGAAAATCCTTTTTTTTTTACAATGTCTGGAATATGATTTTACTCTGTTATGTTACTTACTGTTGATGAAAAGTTTGAACTATTAATCCTTAATTAAACAAAATAAAATCAGCAGGAATTTAAAGATGCAATTAACAGTTTGCTCTTACTTTCCTTAACCTCTTCACTCAATCATTGGGAATTTAATCTCTGATAATTTGAACAAAGCTTGAAAATACTATTGATATTTTAATTTTTATATGCTATATGCATGTTCTACATGGATTTTTAAATATTGCCTTAAACTTTATTTTAGCAATAAATATTGTAAGCTGCCTTAGCTCAAACTTCTGTCAGTGTTTTGCAAATTTCTATTTCTTAGACTGTCAGGTAGGTGTCATTTTTGTTCTTATCAAATAACATAAATTCCATATAAAGTTTTGGGGCAAGAAAACATTATCCATGTAGCTTATTGCCAGGACTCATGTGGAGTTGACTGCAGTAAAATTTCTGTGTATATGGAAGCCCATGGAAGACATCTTTGCCGTGGTGGCCTGTAGGTACTTGTGGTAGTAAGTATTGCATGCTACTGCTTAGCTGAACAACTGATTCTGTCACCCTCTTCTCTTAGCAACATTTCCCCTTGATTTCTTCCATTTAGGTTGAGTTCTGCCTAAATTAATATGATGAGTCAAGAGAAAATGCGCATAAATTGGAATGCAATTTATTTTTTTTTTAATTTTTTTTAATTTGTAAGGGTGTTCGAACACTAGAAGAGGATGTTCATCAGGGTCTGGTGATCTGCACCCTCAGAGAGAAACAGTTCTGAGTGACCTGCATCACCTGTTGACCCTGCTCTGAGCAGGAAGATTTGACTAGGTGATCTCCAGAACTACTCTCTGACTCCATGACTGTAAAATAGGAGGAAATTATCTCTGTTACCAAGTGAAATGAAGCTACATGAAGTGGACTCATGTTTTCATTTGAGATTCTGGGTGATATCAGTGATTCCTCAAACTTTCTCAGTCATTGGGCCCTTGTTTTCTGTGTGGAAGTTAGAAAGGCTGTGTGCTTTCCCCACAACTAGATTTCTGACTGTCTTTCAGTATTGTCATATTATATCAGAGATTATTAATGCAAAGAATAAAATATCACCTTTTGCAAGAGTGAATGTTCTTCACTTGCCATTCTCTAAGATCTTCCCCCTGTATGTGGTTGACAATCTGTTAGCTCCTGGTAAAATTAGCACAATGCTGATCATGACCAAATGTCAATTTTATGTTGGTTTTTTTTTTTCACTGAGTCATCATGACTCCCTTCACTGATTATATTGATGGTGGTTGTCCGTTTTAAGTGAAGCCATCCATTTTAACTGATACTCTCAATTCTGGGACTCATTGGTATGATCATCCTGTGAGGAATGATGAGTACTATTGTCTAAACCATCACAACTATCTGGGACTCCTACAGCTTGCCTAGCTCCATATGTTCATATTTAACTGCTTAACTTTCAGTTTCCAGTATGGGGTTCCTGTGGCTTTCTTCATTAGTGTTTGGCCAGGCATTCCACACACTTCACAGCAGAGGGCCCTTGCTAACATCTTGTAAGTGGGCTCTCTGGTACCCGCTGTAACTTCAGTAGTCTTTCTTTCCAGATTGTCTGAAAAGCATCCTGCAGGTTCCTGCACATTCTAGGCAAAGGCTGATTTTCTCCTCAAGTAAGGACTTTGCTTCATGTGTGCACTTCTGGACTTGCCAGACGTGTGAGCTTTTAGTCAATCTTTTATCCTGTCACTTCTAAACTGCGCACATATATATATAATATATATATATATATATATATAAGTATGTATGTATGTATGTATATGTATATATAGCTATTCTGATAACCCTATGCCAGTGAATATGGATTTTTTGTATAAGGGACTGTACTCCTTAGTGGGAGCTATGCAGGCTGCTACTTCAAACAGTCAAAATACATTTGTTGATATTGTTATGGCTTTTTTATAATTTCAGATAACAGAATAGTTTGTCCCAGTCAGCTTTATATATGTGGGAAAAAAGTAGGGCAAAGAACCTGTTCTAACCAGATAACATGGCCTGATTTCAGTATTAGGAAACAGTCCCAGAGGGGATTATATCTCCAAGAGGGTGCTCTTTAGCCCTTTGTTAGAAACAGTTCCTACACTCCTGTTTGACTGCATTTCACCTAGAACTAGGAACGATTAAATCCTATTATCCCTTCATTTGAGTGCACTTCCATTTATCTCTACCCAATTCCTGGGTCAGCAGTCTCAAAAGAAATAAAAGGAGACCATCTTATGGTACAGGACCGTTTTTTCTCTTTCATGTGACATTGGTTTTTATGAAACCGAATGATCCATGCACAACAGGTTAAGTTGGAGGAGGTTTTTTGCATGTGCATACATGCACAGGTAGCTGTGATGGTAGTGAACAGGCAAAAAAATCTTGCCCTGTACTTGTGAGAACCAGAGAAAATTAAAAACTATTCCTGCAACTGAACTGAGCACCTAAGCTCTTTAATATCAAGAGTCTCTTTTTCTTTAACCTGATAATTTCACTAATGTACAGTCTATCTTCATCTTACTCTGGTAATAAAAATGATAATAAAAATTACCCAGAAGTACCCACTCACTGCAGTTTTCTGGTCCTGTAGTGAGAGTGTAAGGAGCTTAAATAATATTTTATCTAAATTTGGATCTTGATATAGTCTGTAGGGAACAGATATCTGATCTCTAAGAATAGGATGTTCCTTAACAAGCTAAGGTTGCTAAATGCAGGCATCTCAGGAATTTCCAGTCCAAGTAGGGGTGTATGACTTTAAGTGCACACAGAAAGGACAGAGGGAGGGCTGAAAGAGAGAGAACTGATGGGGGAAAGAGGAAGAAAGAAAAGAAGATAAGTAATAGAGATGGGGAGAGAGGGAATAAGAGATTCTACAATAGGAGTTCTTGGACAATAAGTGATCTGAATAATTGTTTGTGCAGTGATTAAATCTATGTATTAGGCTGAAATGGAGCTGAGGACACTGTCTAGTATATCCTCTTATGTGAATTAAGATCACCCCAATGGGTATTTATTAACTTATTCTTAAACATGTGTTGAAATGTGAATTCTCTATCAATAATAAACAGCTCCATTATTTAATTGTCCCAGCAGATGAGCTGTTTTCAATTAGTATCTAGTGTAAATCCCCTTTCCTATACTGGTAGCGCTAATTAAAACCAGGTCTAATTTATCTACATCTTTCTTAAAAGATGAAGCCATGAACTGAGAAAAGTGCTGTTGTTGGAACTTCAGGAGACACTGCTTACTTTGTCTTTTGTTTCTGCCAATAAATTCCAAGATTATACTTCACTTTGTTAAAATAATATTGTATTTTTGGATCATTATTTATTTTGTGATACACTATACACTTCATACCTTTTTCCGTTACCTATTCAATTGTCCACTATTTTCTCTTTTTTAATTGTTTAGCATCTGAGAAAAAATGTAATGCCTAGGCTTCCTCTCTGCCAAAACAAAGGACAAGTTGCTGTGTTCCTGAATTAGAATAATCCTATCCTTTGATCAGATCTCTGAATTCATTAAATGACTGCAAAAATCTATCATCTATCTATCTATCTATCTATCTATCTATCAATATCATATATTTACATTATTATAATATCAGATATATGTCATATTCTCCAATATTCAGGTGTAAATACACTTAATGCAGTTGTCCCTCCAGTTCTGACCTCATTACAGCTGGAAATACAGTGTGTGTCCTTTTATTGCAGAAATAGTTTACCCAAAAGGAACTATTTGGGGAATACAGCTAGCCTTTCTTTTTCTTCTTTTTTTTTTTTTCTTCCCTTTATTCTCAAAACAAGACTTCTCTGTATAATGGACATTATCTGAAGGAAAATATTTAGGTATCAAAGTCATGTTCTGGATATGATGTCTCCTGTTCTGAATGTGATGATCAGGGAATTCTCTTTCATTGCTCTCATATATCAGTACCAGTTATGGTCCATATAACTGTCATTGTTTGAGTAACCTGCAAATTTGTTGCTGTAATGAAGCTTCCTGATAAACAAAGTTATTTTTCTTTATTAGGTCAGTGGTTGGATCTGCAGCTGAACAGAAAGCCTTACTGTTTAAAGATCTGAGTTATATGTAATATATTTTGAAATGCTGTATATGGACAGGAGAATATAGTCATGGTTACAGCAGTGGGCAGGAAATCACAGTTTTGAGTCTTGGCTGTGCCACAGACTTTCTGTGTGACTTTGGACAAGCTACTCTTTGTGCATTAGCTAATAATACTATCTCTATCTCCCAGGGGTGTTGTGAGAATACATTCATTAATGTTTGTAAGGCACTTGGATGCTATAGCAATGGGGCCATATAAGCACTTAGAGAAACAATCCATTTTTGCAACAATGTGCATCTCCCTGACTAAGGACTTTTTTGTTGGAAGTTTTTCATAGATGCTTGTTATGAATAAATCCACTTTATAATGATACAGTGAGGTTAAACTGCCTTTTGGAGAGCAGTTTCACTTTAGTAGTCAGAACAGGTGTAAACAGTCATAAGTTGGAAAGCTGTTCCCAAAGAAAGAGAATACCATTTTATAGTCAGACATCTCAATAGAAAAGATATCTCTCCTGATTCATCTAGCTCAAAACATGGAGGATTATTTACATCTGTATCTGTCTTGCAAATAGTTTATTCTATTTTAAGCACTTCTCATTACATTGTCTAAACTACTTCCTCAGGCAAGTAATTTCATTGCCTAATTGCCTTTAAAGTTAAACAGTTTGCTCAAATGTCTACTCTACTTTTTCCTTGTGGATATAGGCTGCTCTTTCAGTCTGTCCTTCCTTTCTGAAATAACCTTTACTCACATGTGTTCAATTCAGACACATCATGCAGTTACACCAGGTTAACAAGATATTGCTTTGGTGCTGATGGGAGGTAAATTGGTAGGCCACTATAACTTGATTTGATAATTTACCTGGCTGAATGCTGGTCAGTGTTAAAATCTGAATGTGGGGCTCAGGACATTAGCATCAAGGAGCAGAAAAAGATTATTCAATATTCCCAAGGCTTTTGAAAGGGACTTGGTGAGATGTTTCCAAACTAGGGGAAAAGTTGCTGCAATGATTTCATTAAAAAATTTGTTTTGCTATGGCTTGTTTTGTTTTTATCTGTAGAAAGTAGTAGCAGCAGACAAACTGTACAAGTAAGAGATTTGGAAGAGTGTGAGAAGTCAGTAAGGACAATGAAGAGGGCTCTGAAGCTTTTGAGGCTCAGAAAAACTGATCTCTGTTGTGCTTCCATGTAAAGCTTTCTAATTTAGCGGTTGAGTTCAACAAAAATGCTTATGAAATCATCATTAGAAGATAGAACCCCTATAAATGTCCCAATGTTGGGAACCTACTATGTCCCCTCCTACTGTATTGCATGTAGAGAATAGACATGCTCTTAAGAAGTATTCAGCGGTAGGAATTCAGTTAATTACAGTTAAATACAAGATATAAACATACAGAAGAACAGGCCTCATTTGTGCTGGGGTTCATGTGGCTGCTTGTTTGCCATGAAATCCATCCCTCTACTCTTGTTGCTTGAATATGTAGTGAATAGAATTGCTTTTAATAACATTCCCATATGAGTGACTGTAAGTGCTTCTCAAGATGAGTATTATATTATGCTATGGTTAAGACTTTCCTCACAATGCAGGAGAAAAGAGCTTTGTAATTTTTTTCCTTGTCTCTAGGAGTATTGGGGACTGAATGGAGTTGATATCCTCTATTATACACATACATAACATACACCACTCTGGATAGAAGAACCAAAAATTAAAGAAAGATGTATACTATTGCAGTGTTGTAAAAACTTAATACAAAAGGAGCCACAAGCATCAACTCCCAGTCTTCACTTGAATTCACAACCATTTGGCTGCTCCCAGTGTTATGTATTGCTGTTTTCTGGATTTAGAAAAAAACTCAGTACCATCTTCTCTTTCAGTTTTTCAGTAAATGCAGGACCTGATTCTTAATCAGAATTCCAGATTCTGTAAAAAAGTTGATGGATGATTGAAGAAAAATTATCAATGAAGTCAAGGAGAGGAAGTTTCATTTCACAATTGTTAGTGAGCTAGTATTTTCTCTCAGTTGCTGTACATTCTAACATCTTCTCAATTTTTAGTTTATTCATGTCTCTAGTTGTTGAGCATTATTTTAGTAAAATCCTTTGCTACCAGAAATTTCCTGTAAAAATATTTTGTTATAGTGCGGCAACACTAAAGTATCTACCAAAATATTCAGGAAAAATATAACTCAAAGGACTACTTTTATCTTCTTAAAAAATAGGAAATATTTTATATTTTGTGTCAAATGAATCCTCTTTAAGACATGGTATGAATCACACAAAAATAATTAGGATGCTAAAGATTATTGTAGTTTGGAAAAAAAATTAAAAGGAAAGGATGCCTGGTTTTCAAAACTCAGTTCTGATAGTCAGCCAATTAAAAAAATATGATCACCACAAACAGTGGAAAATTAAAATTTCTGTTAAAGAATTTTTGTCCTATGTTGTGTCTGTCAGAAAGAAGATTATGCATATTTGGTAGTATACCTGGAAAAAGGAAATAAAACAGTAAAAAGTACGTAAACTGTTACAGTTGTATTACTTTTTTTGGACCGCTGCCTTCTCGAGAATGCTTTTCTGTATGAAAAGCAGCAGGGTACATAATCTGAAAAGAGTAAGAACTTTTTCTTATGGCAAAGTAAATTGCAGCTATTTCTCACAATAGGAGGTCATCGGTCATACACAGATTCTATCCATTTTGATAGGACATTATTGATAAACATCTTCATACCTATGGAATGTCTTTAGGATTGATAACAGTTGCACAGGTTTACTTCAACAAAGTAACTCTGATTACTTGCAGATCACCTTAGTGATCCCTCAGGCGATACTTAATATACAATTCGATGTTATCTTGCTCATACTATTTGGTATTTGTTTACTACATAGAGTACACACTTGCTTCTTATATCCCCCCTTTTATTGTTCTGAAGTGATTTTGAAAACAAAGTATTTTAAAACCTTATGGTTCTTAATGGAAGAAAATAAAAATTTGTTACATTAGACATAGACAAAGAGAAAACAATAAAATAAGCGGTTGCCATTCAAAATAAATCTGGGATGTCCTTTTTAACCATAACAATTATTCTACTAAGTATACTGCTTTTAACCAGCCCCTCAATTCTAGAACTAATTGTTGTGTGTTTTGGGAATTTTATTTGTTGGTTGTATAGAATTCCATTCGTTTTCTGTGGGAAGAAATTGTTTTTCTGTTTCAGTTTCTTCATAAAGTTAAAAAAACCCCCCAAAGCAAGCTGCACTTGGATCCAGTATTTAGCCTCTATATTGTTATTTAACATGGTTTTCCTATGAAGGCTATGACTAGGTTGGTGCTATGTACTTTACTATAACTACTTTATAGGTAAGATATGAATACTTAAACTCTTTCAAAGAGAAAAGAAGAAAGGGTGGGGAGAGAGACTCTACCAAGTTTCAGTTTTGTCAGAGGTGACTGGATGTTTTTGGTTAACTTTACATCTGAAATGATGCAAAATAACTCTTCTAAACATCAGTAAAGGTAAATTTTGTAAGTACTATTCTCAGCATCTTAAAGCAATGGTCTCATAGAGAAGGATAACTGTAAGGGGAAACACCAAAGTCTTCAATTCTGGATCTTCAGGTGTGCACACTGTTAGACCCACTAATGTTGTAGTTTGTTCTGTGTTCATTTCCTTTTGCATTTTCAGACATGATTTCAATTGAATCATTTATGGTTCTTCCATTCAGATTATAACAGCTATTTTGGAGCGGATAACCCTCAATGGCTGTATATGAGACATTGCCCGGGGTGCCTCCAAGATGCTTTTGAGCTGGGTAAGGAAATCGCTCAGTGTTGACACATTCTCAAAGCACTATGGCATGGATTGAGAGCATAGTTTATAAACTGTGTTACTGATCTATTTTTCTGTGCTTTACTGATAGAATAGACTATACCACTTTCCTCTGAAATTTTAAACAAAACAAAATAAACATCTTTTCCTAAAAAAAAAAAAGGTAACAAATATTTTTTAAAAAATTAAGTACAGTATCTAATCTGTATGTGGTAATTCATGCATAGAAACTTCAATTCATCATTGCCTATTTCTGATATGTCTACTTCTAATATAGTAGCCATTCAATGTATAATATTATACTAATCTAATGTCTTTTACCACTATATTAGTACACTGATGTGGTAAATCTGACTCAGATTTTTACTGTGACTTTAAGGTCAAAGCTGTTTCTGCAGGCATGTCCTAATCAATCTGCTAGTTTAAGATTTATACTCAATTCAAGCTCTAATACTTGTATCCTCCTTACTATCTGCGTATTACCTTGCACACTCCTGTTCAGTCTGGAACAATTAGTTATCATGACTCATCTCCCCTTTCATTTACATACACAGACAACTGAAAACTTAGGGGCTAATGAATTTTTGCCTGTGGAGAACATGGGCTGTTGGTGTAGGGCTTTCACTGAGTGTGCACTAAGAAATCAAAAACTTTCTACCTCTTGTTTAAATGCCTGAAGATGAGTATGATGATGGCTGGGACAGTCCAGCATAGGTGTGATGCTAAAACCTACGAGGATTTGACACTCCACTCCTCTATTTAAGGTTAAGTAGTGTCCAGGGAGAGTGTATATTCTTCTGTAGAGAAGAATGTTTTATTTCTTACAGTGTTTGTATAGTGCTCTTTGTAATGCTTATCCAGCTGAAATCCAGATTAATCAGTTCCAATATCTTCATGATTTTTACAGAAGTTAGATCAGGCTGTGCACTGTCACTGCCCCATGTA
Organism: Eopsaltria australis; assembly: GCA_034509425.1. Classification (NCBI taxonomy): domain Eukaryota; kingdom Metazoa; phylum Chordata; class Aves; order Passeriformes; family Petroicidae; genus Eopsaltria; species Eopsaltria australis. The sequence continues at coordinate 262,426 of JAVTVJ010001163.1, read as the reverse complement.
CCAGGGGCCATAATAATGGCTTTTTTGTTAAATGCCAAAAATCTTAGATGCTCCATTTCATGTTGTAATTAAAGCTTTTGATTTCAAAACAATGTAAGCATGCAGAAAAATGGTTGCTATTAGAACAGCATAATTTAAAACAAAACCAAAGAGGTTGTTTGCCTCTTTAAATATGTTTTTCACAAAAAAGTTTTGTGAAAAGGTGCTATGCAGTGGCTACTTCATTAACTATAGTAAGTTATAGACCTCCTGATATGTCTGGTAAACAGAAGAAATAAACTTCCTACAAAAACAAACAGACAAGCAAATAATGAAAAGGTTGTGCATGAACACAAAGGTTATATTAATCTGCAGTTCCTGCCATTATCCCACCCAGGTGTAAATAGATAGGCCTCTAGTGTGTTAATTCCACAGAGTCCAGTAATAAACCTCGGATTAGCTTTCAATAATCCACTTTCTTCTAACTGAAAAAAACCTCTTGTACCATTTAGTATTAACTTTCCATATTTAATAATAGCTAGAGATTCAGTTATACTTTCTTTTTCTTTACTATTAGGAACCAGTGGGCTATATTATACATGAATGGCTTGTAAAATGATTGTTTTATACTTCAGAATGACAAATAAGTTTCTGTACTGAGATTAAAGATTTAAATTCAACAACCATTTTACCTTTACTTATTCCTGAATACAGACCCAGAAGAAACTTAATATATAACATTCTATGTCTCTTTTAATGTCCTAGTCTGCTAAACTCTTGAAAACATGAGAATTTTTAGGTTAAAGGAAAGAGTGCCATAGTGGTAAACCTTTTTAAATTTATATGTAATATGTAATAACTGTTAATTTTGTGCATGTAACGATTTTGATTGTTTATTTGACGTTTTGAATAATTTTAAACCATCTGCACTTAACATTTGTCTGAAAAATATTTGTTTCCCCTTCACTAGCTTAATAGCAACCAAAGATTACTTCTCTCAGGAATATCACCCGATGTGCTCAAATATTAGAGGCAGTTGTTGTGTCTTCCCCATATGTTCAGAACCTGTTCTAACTTACTGTGGAGGTGCCTAGTGGTGTTCTGGATATGTGCCACTTTTGCTGCAGCTCCCTTTTACACATACTACAATAGGAATTGCTAATGGAAAGAATTCCAAGTGGCCGTTGAGGCCTAACTTCAACCCCTGATAAATTTTTTTAACACACAGATTTTGATGTGGAAAGTCCAAATGTAAATAAATGTAAAGGAGGTTCTCTGGTTAAAGTTACAACTGCAGGTCAGAGAGTTCATTGGTTAAGTTGCCAATGAGTATGAGTTTGTATAGCAGAACTCATTTTCATAGAGTTTTTTTTGTTGGTTTTTTTTTTTTTTTTTAATTTTCCCCCTCCACTAAGATGGGAGAAAGCAACAAAGATTGCAAATCTGTTAGGTTATTCACTTTTCCATATAACACTGCTATTGGCCATTCTATAAAGGTTTGCTGTGACACGGCTCATAGAGCTTGTGTGTATTCAGCATGGCTTTCTTTGTGGGTCTCATTCTCAATTAAGAACTTACTCCCTGAATGTTGCAGCATTCTAGTTGTGTATTTTTAAGCTAGATCCTCAAGAATTGATGTTGGAAACCTGGACCACAACTATATTCCCTTCATTTCATGTGTTTAATCATCCTGGTTAAAATACAAATCCTTTTTCTGGATAAAAAAAAACAGTAAACAATTGTATTTCAAGACATGTTTAAAAGTCCAGATGATCTTAAAATACATACAAAGTAAAAAAATGAAGATAAGCCCTCTGAGTTTAATTGTGATTCTGTGAACAGCCCTACAGTCATTGGAATGTATGGGCCTATACCTTGCACATCAGTCTTAACTGTAAATTTCAATAGTTGCATGCTCTCTCTGAATTATCATAGAATCACAGAATGGTTTGGGTTGGAAGGGACTTCCAAAGACCATTTAGCCCAAGCTCTCCGCCATGGTTAGGGACATCTTTCACTAGATCAGGTTGTTCAAAGCCCCATCCAACCTCACCTTGAACACTTCATTTTCATTTCAAGACAATAATGTTACAACTGAAGGCGGGCAGAAAGGCCCTTAAGACATTGTACAATCTCTCTTTCAGCTTAGTAGTTCTCTTTGTTGCTGTAATCTGCTAACTATTCAGGAGGTGAATAAAAGCATATGTTGAAGACAAGAATGGATGAAGGCCATAAACCAGAAAAAAAAAAAAAGGGGAAGTAGAAAAAGGACGGGCAGATGGACACTGCAGTCATACAAGTTCTCCATTAAGACTTACGGGGTTCTTTCCATTAAATTCCAAGTTTCTTTTTCTGCTCAAATATAAAACTAGCCACAGGCAGCCATAACATATGTATATAGAAATTACATCACACCATGTAGATGTCTCTTTCTTCAGACATCAGAATATTTCTTCCTGAACAGGTTGTGTGAAAACTTGGTACATCCTGAATAAAAAAAAAAATAAAAATCCTTACTTTGGAAGGCAAGAATGAGTTTCAGCACTGCAGATTCTTCACACAGGATATGCTGCCTGTCTCCGTCCTCATTGGTAGTTCATTCATTGCAAGTCATGTATTTTCTCATATGCATACTGGCATTGCAGTTCCTTAGGATCTGTAATGGTTGCAAATACCATCAGTGCAGGAGCTGGATTTTTTAAGGCTCTAAATTCTTCAATCCCAGATGCAAGGAGGTTTTTCTGTGTAGAAAATTCCCCAGGTTATAATGTTGTCATTGTTCTCAGTAGGAAACCTTAATTGCAGAGCTAGTTGGATAAGAGTTGGATTAGCTGGCAGAGTGTTGTCTGGAAAATCTTTCAGCTGTGCAATGTTATCACTTCCCCTACGTCCCTCCGCCCCCACCCCTGAGGATTCCTAGCCTACTGCATTTGGTGAGATACATATGTTTCCCCCAGCTACAGGAGCTGTGAAGGGTTCCTCTGGGATATCTAAGTATAAATTCCCAAGTGTGTCTTCAGTTGCTAGGTTATTTTTAGTCAATGGGTGGTTACCAAGTCATCTATAATTGTGCTGTTAAATGTGTCAGAGCAGATACTGCAAATTGAGGTGCTCCCTGTAACAGGTGGAGCATATAAAGTAAAATGAGAGAGAACAAGAGCAACATTTCAGAATTGAACTGCTTAAAGATTTGAATTATATAAGGGGAGATTTCTTGGTAGGCAGATGTGAGGAGGATGATCCATGAGTACATGGATGAAGGAACACAGTGGCATTGTTTGACTGCATGTGGTGGTTTAACACCTGCTGGTAATTAAACCTCAAATAAGCCACTCCCCTTCCTCCAGCCCCCGTCTGGTGAGAGAGGGACAAAAGCAGAGACTGTGGGTTGAGATAACAATTTACTGGAAATAAACAGCAGAGGAATAAGAAATGCAGAGTAGCAGCAGCAATATTAGTGACAAAAGTATACAAAAGAGGTTGTTCTTTACACACAAAAGGTGTTCACCACCTCAGTTTAGTTCCACGTGGCTGCTGAGACAAAGATGGGGACGTTCCTGCAAGCTCTGCAGCAACTCACGATTATTCTCGAGACATAGACAAGGTGACCAACATTCCGCGGCGAACAATCCCTGAGCCTGAGACAACGAAAACCAATGGTGGAAAAACCCCCAAAATCATCTGCGTGGTGCTGCCTGCTTTCTGCACTGCTGGGCTTGACTGTGGGCAGTAATGCCTGGCTCAGCTCCTGTCTGCCCAGCCCAGGCTTGGCTGGATCGGGCTTAGCTCAGGTTCTGCTGCTCCATTCCCCTGGCTGCTTCTCGCACCAGAGCCAGGCCACATGCTCGGCTGGGCTCAGGAAGAAACGGAACAACACGGTACACTTCTGGAATGTTCCCTTTTTCCCTCCCCCGGAAGGATACAGAATAGCGATATGGCCACGCCCCAGGGCTCTAGGCTCCTCCTTCGTGAGCAACTCCAGGACCCTACACTACACACAGTGCCCGTGCTGGCACACTGTGTAATCTCAGATACGTGCTTTGGGAGAATTCACCAGTGGTTCAAGGAATCACGGTGGTCTCACAGGACCTTTAACTTCTTCTTAGGCATCTCCTTTTTCGGTAGTGGCCCAAAGCTGTTACGAAAAGGTGACTGCTGTGTGAGAATGTTCAGTGAGTTCCCAGTGGGTAACTGTCTACATGACATGAACTGCTGGCACAGTTCTTTATAAATAGAAAAGAGGAAGAAAAACATACCTGAATAGGAAGTCAGTAAGGTGCTAGGAAGAAGACACGAACAGCAAAATAATGCAACTGAAAACCAAAATGAAACAAAATTACATTAAAAAACCCCCATAAATCATCTAAAGATCCAAGTAAACATGCACTGTTAGCAAGGAGATTGCACTCTGGTAATTCTAAATTATCTAACCTGTGCTATCACTTTTATGAATCTGCCAGTCGGAGACAGGAGAGGAAGCAGTGTGTAGTCTGTCAAAAATATTAAAGATATATTAATGTATCACCCAATTTGGTAAGTAAAGGGGAAAAAATGAAAATTTTAGGTGTTCATGGTAAGAGACAGTTAAATGTATTTGTGGTTCCTATAGTAGCTGCATCATGTCACAAAGCAGAGATCAATAGCATCTCTTTAGATGTTAATTTCTACTTCAGTGGTAGTTGCGCAGCATTAGCTGAAGATCAGGAATAAAATTTTAAGGATTGCTGTAGTTGTGCCTAGCTCAAAACCAAAGAAATGCAAACCAGCCATTCGTATGCAGAGAAAAGAGGAGGAAAAAATACTTAAATGCTGCAAAAGCTAATTGGTGGAAATATATTTATCTGTGCTCATTCCTATATATTCAATATATTTTCTGTTTCAGTTAGATTCAAAATGGAAAAGGATTTATGATTCTACTTCAGGCATATGTGAAAGATGAACTGAGTGAATTTCAAAAAAATAAAATATTAAACTTAGCATCAGGAGAAACATTCCAGCTGAGAGAACCACTGGGCTGGAATAATCACCTCAAGTGACTGGTGACAGACTATTGCCTGAGTAACTCAAAAGTAACAAAAATGAAATCCAGTGGGCATTGGCAAAGGTTTGGTCTAGATAACCTAATAATAGTTATTGTCTTCTCTATTTTTTTTTCAAAGCCAGAAGTAGTTTCCAAATTCATCAGTGAAAATGGGCTAATGACACATCTTGTTCTCCTGCATTTGGATCTGCATTGGCCATGCATAATTTGGGGGTTTATTGCATGAACAGGAATAAAATAGTTATGTAAAAGGCATTTGACATAGCTGGGAATAGAAGGACTTTATTTCTAGATATGTCGAATACAATCTGAACATGATTGTTTTCCAGGAATTTTAGCACATCTTTATTTATAAAATATCTCAGTAGTGAAGAATAAATCTTAGAGAGTCTGGTAGAATCTTTTCACAAAATTAAATGCAGAATATAGATAATTTTTTCAAGTCTCTATGCTTGAGCAAAGGCTGCTGTTTTTGCTACAGAGTTCCAGTTTTAGTAATTCTGTAGAACTCGACTGAATTTTTGGTAAAAAGAAAAAATGAGCTGTATTTCCAAAGAGAATACTCATTTGAAAATTATGCACTTCATTTTTCTGCTGCTTTCTTGTAAGATCTCAGAAGATCTTCTGTCTCTTAAACATTTGCTCTTGCTCCCTCATCATCAGGAAAATGTATTCCTCACTTCCCTTCCCAGCTGCAAATGCCTTCTATATGAGAAATGTCTTCCAATGCCATCACAATTCTTTACCAGCTTTCAGGTGCAGAGCATTGCTCCTTCAACTTTAAAACACAATGGGGAAAACTCCTGTGGTGTGGTTCCCTAGAAGGAGCTACTGCCAGGATCACAGCTTTTTACCTCTGTATTGCTGGAAATGAATGGGATCGGAGCTCTGGACAAAACTTGGAAATATAGAGATAGGTCTGCAAATCTGTTATGGCCTAAGCAGCTTAGAAGTTGTTTGTCAGGTGTTATTCCATTAGTTGGGGATGCAAATCTTAATTGGGTGCAAGATAAGGGGGAATTTTTATCTGTGGAATTTATTCAGAAAAGTCTTCCAGGAAAGTCTACACTGGAAACTTGAATTATCTTTAATATTTTATACGTCTTTATGCAGGTGACAAGTAAAGAAATGAAAGGTGGTTAGTTTTGAATAGGACTCATCCTATTTGAAAAGTCCAAAGCTATTTTGAAAACACAAAACCGAGAGTGAGCCATATGAAGTACAGCAAGTGGCATTGCCAGGTACCACTGTCCTCTCAAATGGGAAGTCTTCTGGAATTCCTTGTTGCTATGAGACTAAATATGTCTGTATGGTGGGAGCGCTGAACCAGATTTTGCTCCCACTTCCACTAGTGTGCAAGTAGAGTGACGCCCCTGTGGCCAGGGAGCACAATGCCATGTTCTGCTGTTTTGTTTATGAAGGGTTTGACCTAAAGGCCACAGAAATCCAGGAGTATTCATCTAATTCAGAAGCTCAAAGAGGTAAGACTTGTTTTAAAATGAGGGAAAGCACCATCTTGCACCTCAAAAGGAGCAGGGAGCAAGCATTTGGGGCTTCTGACCCATTATCATTGAATCTTCATGTGCTTTTGGTCAAAAAGGAAAGCAATGAGTAAAATTTTTCAGAGGTTTTCTCTCTAAATGTGTTCCAGCTAAAAGATACATATTGCTGATCCTGGACTCTGTAAACTCTAAAGTTTGACACTTTTAAAATCCAGTTACCTGTGGATTTTAAAGCTGCTATGTCGGGGGGGTGGGGGGGGGGAGGCAGGGGGGAGAGACATTTGTTTGCTTAAGTATAAAATGTGTGAATTTTCTTTAGCTACTTGACACTTTTTTCTTTCACCCAGAAGACAAATAAACAAACAAAACCCAACTTGAACTGTGCCCAAGCATGGCAAATTTCTCACCAAAGTGTACATTTCAGAATGAAAGATTTACAGTGTAATTTCTCCAGTGTAGCTATGACATTGCTTTAACATTGCATTGCAGTAATCTTCAAATATAGTAAATGCAATACATGGGTTTATAGGGATTTGTGTGAAGTTTAAAATTCAAAAGATGGTTGTTTTTAATGTTTCTCTGTGCTATCTGTGAAAAATGAAAAGGCACAGGGATGAATTTAACACACATCATCAACAGCATGGGAGATGTTTGCCCAGTAAAAATACTGATCTTTTATTAATCTGTCCTTTCAGGCATCTGGAAACCCTTTCCTGGTTTCTTAAAATTAAGAAAATACTTAATTATGAAATCTTAAAAAAAACCCCAAACCAAACCAAAAAAAAAAAAAGAAAAAAACAAAACCAAAACCCCAATCCACATCATAAATGCATATGCTAACCAAGGTGCTATGAAAACAGGGCTCTCAGCGTACAAGTATTCCCTTACTTGGTTTAAATCTCCAAAACTATGGCTGTCTATCCCGGGGTAGCTTACTGGCCGTCGGTGCATTACCATCGTTGTCAGTGTTGTGCAGTGACCCTACAGCCAGCCCGAGCAGCACCGCAACTTCCAGCGTGTCGCGGAGCTGCGCGGCGGGAGGACTCTCGCTGTGCCGGGCCGGGCCACGTAGCACCGTCCGCCCCGCCGAGGCCGCAGGGCGCTCTGGCCGCCAGCCCTCTGCGCGCAGCCTCCGCGGGGCTGCGAACCGCACCTGCCCTTGCCCCTGCCCCTGCCTCCGCTGCTGCAGCCCCTCTCCCCGCATTATGCGTCCGCCGCTCGCTCCTCGCCGGCACCCGCTCCGCGCTCCGCCCCGCGGACCAGCGCCGGCCGCGCTGCGGGACACGCACGCACCGCGGAGGTTGCGCGGCGCAGCGGCGGCGTTTGAACACAAGAGGCGCGGAGCCGCACCGCCTGTGCGGGCAGAGGGCACCGGGAGGGAGCTCGGCTCGGGCAGCCCCCCTGTGCGGCCGGCAGCACTTCGGTGTGCGGCTGTTTACCCTTCCCTGCCCCGCGCCACCGAGCCCCCGCCGGCTGCCTGTGCGCACCGAGCTCCGTGCCCTGAGCGGGCAGCCCCGGCCGTCGGGGCGGCCCCTGGGTGCGGAGCGCCGCGCCTCGCCTGCCCCTGGCCGGGGCTACACCGCGTCCCGCAACGGCGGGGCCGAGCGCGCAGCCCCACGGAGCGGCCCCGCATCGCAGCACCGCCCCGGCCTTCCCGCCCCCCCGCCCGGCTGCTCTACGGCAGCCGGTGGCCGCGGCAGGGTCCTTCCCCTGGAGTGGGAGGGCGGCAGCAAATTCACAGCCTTGGTGTTTCGGGATTTTTTTGCGAGCTGTTTTTTCGGCTGTGCTGCTTTTGATTTTTTTTTTTTTTTCACCCTGATTTATTAGATTCTTTCATTTGCGCTCGTGTTTTTCGCGGGGATTGCTGCAGCAGAGGCATCAACCTGTAGACTGAGGGAGCCCGCCGTAGCCCGGTGCGGCTGCTCGGAGGGCGCGTTGTGGTGCCACCGCCGGGGCGCGGCCCCGGGACAGGGTCGACCTCGTGGGCGGACGGCGGGCGAGGGAGCGGGGCCGGCCAAGGGGGGACCTGTCCCGGTGTCCCCCGCGGCCTGGGGGACCTCCCGGGGTCGTAGGGGGACCTACGAGGAGCCCCGGCAGTGGAGGTGCGAGCCTAAAGGGAGGGCAGCGATCTGTGCAAGAGCCCCCGAGCGGCCCCGTGTTTGCCAGGGACGGCAGACTGAATTGACTTCCCTCCCGCCCCCCGCACCCGCACTGGAGAGCATCTCCGAGCCGGGGGAGGAGGAAGGGGGTGCAACAAATTGCCGCCAGCCGGGAGAAGTTGCAGTAAAGAGAGATCCCTCCCTCCCGCTCCCTCCCCTCCCCGCTCGCTCTCTCCTCCCCGAGCCGTGGCAGCGAGCAGCGGAGCAGCGGCCCGACAAGAGAGCGGCACCCGCAGCCCGGCGATGCTGCAGCGGCTCCCGCGGAGCCTCGGCGGGGAGGGCCCGGCTCCTGCGCGCCCCGCGCCGCCCGGCGGCGGCGCGCCCTGAGCGGCGGCGGCGGCCCCGCGCCCCCGCGGCGCAGCGGGCGCTGTTGCGCAACCCTGCCCGGCACTGCCGGCTCCCTGCCCCCGCCGCCGGCTCGGCGCGGCTCGGCGCGGCTCCCGCGGAGACGGAGCGCTGATTCATGGGGCCCCGCGCCGGCTGCCTCGGCGAGGAGAGCGCGGCGCTGCCGCTGCCCCCGCGCGGGGTGTGAAGCCCCGGCCCCTCCTCCGCAGCCCCGGGCTCGCCCGCCCTGCTCGGGAGTGTGGTCCCTGCCGGGAGCCGCCGCGCCTGGCGCACAGAGGGAAGCGTTGATGCATCGCTGTGGAAATTCATTGTGTGACTTTCTGGGTATTTACTGAGTTTCAGACCGAGATGCAGCTCTTGAAAGCTTTATGGGCACTAGCAGGAGCAGCGATCTGCTGTTTTCTTATATTTGTCATCCACTCACAGTTTCTTAAAGAAGGTAATTGTATGTGCATGTCTACATATCCTGTTCTTTAATACTAAGATCTTTACGAGGTGCCTTAATTATTTTTACTGTTTCCAGTATGTTCTATTTACAGCAGTGCTTCCACGCTATTTTTCCTTTTCCTTAAAGCCTTCTCAATTTTGTTGCTTTAGATAATAGGTAAGCTTGGACTTACATCTTTGGTTAATGTATATATATTGTATTTATATATAAATATATATATATGAAATCTGTATGATGTTTATATTCGATATTTTAGCTGACGTCTCATTTCTTAATGGGGCATGTATAGTATATAGAAAATATTTGTTGCTATCAGATGACCACAAAACCGTAGTCATCATGGGAATATTAATAAACCAAAAAACCCCTTAATAAGTAAACGTCTTATTTTTATACCAAATCAATAGGCATCCTTTGCCTCTTCCTTATTCAGTACATTTTCAATAGATGGCACTAAAGTTCTATGGAAAGGGCAGGGCAGAGCAAATACTGGGCATTCAGCATCTTCCTTCTCACTGCCCCGAAACGGGAAGAGGCCTTTGGGTGGCTTCAAGGCTCCTGTTTTTTCCACCTTGTGGTCAGAAAATTGTGATTACAATTTACAGGAGAAAATTAGTTGGATTGTGAGGCAGGCTTTCCTATTTTCTTTTTTTTTTTTTTTTTTCTTTTCCTACTTGAATTCGGTGGGAAAGAATATGTTTGATTAAGTGAATAGAGAGATTTTCCTGGGGAGTAACCCTTGTATTGCTCCTTTTTTGTTTTGTTTTCTTTCCTCAGGAAATTCGTATTTTCTTGTTTTCTTCTACTGCTAAAATAATAAGTCCATTTGTCACTTGTATAGCAAACTGTAGTCTGAGATTCAAGTATGAATCCTGAAAAATGTATATATATTTGGTGGTGTATGGGCAAGTCCGTTCCTGTTCTTTAAGCAGTGTTAACAATGATAACACAACAATATGGGGGTTTTGGTAAACTCATTTTTCTTTTTTACCATTGTAATATAGTTGAGATTATAGCTGGAGGAAAAAGGAGCCAAGCTCAGCTTGGAGTGCTGGCTATGTAAAGCAGGGAGAAAACTTTTTTGTGACTGGGACAAACTTTCACTCAAGGCTGGGCAAAGCGACAACCTTGCAACCACTGAAGTATCAGTACTGATTTTAATTTAGTGTCAGTCTAAGAAAAGCATGAGACCATATTGTTTTCACAGATATTTTTTTTCTGAAATCAATAAACACTGATTTGCCTGAATTCAGAAGCATTATCCAGATATCTCCAGTGCTAAAGATTTCTCCTTTAAGAAATCTACCCATGCTGTAATTCCATTGTGTGCAATGCCTCCCACATAGTGACTTATTGAACATTCTTTTAAAATGCTCAGACAACTGTATTTATATATATCTTCTAATGGCATGGCCTGTTTTGAGGAGATTTTGCAGGATTTCAGGCTGTTTCTTTACACTATTTGCCATTATACTGCTTTTTTTCTTCTTCAGTCTTTTAAGACTTGATGTCTGCATTACTGTAAAAAATCCTTAAAGGAAGAAGCATTTTTATCTCCCTTAAAATATTTCATCTTGCCTTGTAGGAATAGCAAGCTAGCAAATTATTTTATAAAAACAGAAACCATGGCCGTACATGAAGGACTTTTAACACATTTTACATTTTTCCAGCAATAATAACCAGTCTTAATGTGGACTGTAGACAGCAAACAGAAGCTCTTTAGCTTGTTGGATAACTTAATTGCATCAGTTTGTTTATATCTGTTCCCGAACCATTTCTGCTTTCTTTAGCAATGAGAACTATATAGTGACTATAAATTGCATGTATTGGGATAATTGTCAGACTTTTCTTGACAGGTGCTAATCTCCACGATAGCATTTTGACCCTTCTGGTATAATTACTTCAGAAGTGTCTGTATTCCTTCCTCCCTGTAGTTTCAATTAGGACACTGAATAGTTTAGTGGAGTTGAATGAAAGTCAGCATGGTACAACTGAGTTTTTTCTTTATGAAGAACTTTTAAAATATCCAATAAAAATGAATGGTTTAAGCACAAGATATTTAAATGAAGGTATATAAGAGAATGAGACAATGTTAACATTGGGCTTAAGCTATATATTGTAAGCAGTTCGCAAAATAAGATTTACATTTACTTTTTTCTTCATTTTAAAACCTGGTGTTTTATGTTACTTTCAATAAGAAAGCAAAGAGAAAAAGTGTGAGGAAAGGACTAGCAAACGATTTCACCATATGCCTACCACATTAGTTTATTAAGTAAATATGTATAAAGAATACATGTGAGACTACCTCACTACCTTCATAAGACTTGCAATACTTTTCTGATGTCAAAGTTATCCCATTACATTATGATTTTATAAAAACTTAGGAACACTATGTCCCATTGCACATGATGTTAGACTGTTGATTTCCTGGCAGAGAGATTAATTTCCCATTGGAGCCTAATGATCTACACAGGCTTACTGTTTGTAACTCAGCTGTGTGGTCGAATTCCTAAGTTAAATGCTTGGACATTTTAATTTGATCACTGCTTGTGCAGAAGGATAATTTCCTGTTGTCCCAAAGAACATTCAAATAAGGCACCAGTTTGACTACCTTGATCAGATTAGCTGGAAACACCTGTCTCCTGAGACAAGTTGACAGTACAAGTCCATACACCAAGCATCTCTTTTGTATGCAAGACAATTGATTTAAGGACAATGACATGCAAAATTAATTAAAGCTCAAACCTAATTTATTAATGCATTTTCTTTCCATTTTTCATGTTTCAAAATATTTACTGCTAATTATTTTTCCAGAGCTAGGTTTTAACAGAAAACTGACATAATCTTCACTCCAATACTAAATTATGTAACTACTACATATATTTTTCTGTGTTAATTTTCCTTTTACTCACTTGGCATTACTGGTGTTATCTGGCAGGTTATGCTCTTATGACCTATTAACACAATGTATTTTTTTCTAATTTCAGTTGTACTGCATGGCTATATTGTGTAGAACTTCCGTGACATCCAACTGAAAGTTATTAGCAGAACCAAATCCTCTTTCAGTTCCATTCATAAATATGAGATTGTATGGTGCAACAGTCAACTGAGATTTTTTTTCATAATTAATGTTAATTTCATGTTGATTTTATTTTAGTTCCTGTGTTGAAGTGAGCCTGTCTTAATTCTTAAATATTTTTATATACATTTGTGAATTGAGGCAGTTTGGTAGTAGCATTACATTACTACCGTATAAATGGTGTTAAGAAACAATGAATGCTTGTTCTGAGATGAGTGGGAAAGAGCTGTTTAAATGTCTATTTTCATGAATATGTTTTTTCAGGAAGTGAAGAATGGGTGACACAGGGTGCCATTTTTCCACACTTAGGCTTTTGTGTGGAAATACAGGTCGTCCTGTGGCTAATCCGTTCCCCTATGTCCAATCTGTCCTTCAGTGTTTCTAAAAGATGAATAGAGCTGTGAACCCAGAAAAGGGTATTGTGATATATAATTGCAGTCCCATGCCTGTCTGATCTTCCTGCAGAGCAGTTTAACATACTCCAGTCAGCTGCAGTCAGTATGAAGGAGTGCTTAAAATTTCAATATCTAAAACTTTTTACATATACTATTGAAAACTAAAAGTAACCAAGTGTATTCACTACCCATGTTTGATTTTAAATTATTCAATACTTAATATTGTTTAACACATTTATTCAAAGAGAAATGAAAAACATTTGAGTTGATGTTGCACCCCATCAATTGTGGGAACGCCTTTGGCCCTGACAATGACCTCTTCCAAGTAGTAGAACATTTTAACCATTCAGGGACTGCAGTGATGGGGAGAGGTAAAGGATACAGTTTCTAAATGTGTCTTTGAGTCTCGTGGAGAGTGGGGCAGTTAAGGAGTAACTTCAGAAGGGTGTGTGTACATGGCAGCTAGGGTGTGTTACAGCCCTGGGTATGCCTTAAAGCTTTGTTTATGCACTGGTTGCTCATTAGGAGACATAAATGTTTAATTTATCAAAAAGCCCATTGATATTTTGAATGGTTTAGGAGATTTGGATGATGTTAGCCTTGTTTGGAGAAGGACTGCACAGAAGCAGATTCAATCTCAAGAATCTTGCTTGAAGTATAGAGGATTGGACTATCAGATCCCAAAACCATATTCATAATCTGCTGATGTTCAATAGTAAGATCTGAAAAACAGGATGATTTTCTGTTGATATACTGCAGCAGTTAAGTAGAGACAAGAGAAATCCAGTACTTCTTTTATAATCAGATGATTATGGCTATAAACCAAAATTTAGTATAATTTGTGCAAATTTAGTGTATACTTATATATATGAATAAGGTTTAGCACATTTTTCACATTGCCTTTTTTTTTCCCCTCAGGCAGAAATTGGCAATTATTGATTGCGCTTGTAGGCACTTCTGTATCAATCTGTGTATAGGAATTAGTGTCACAATAGTGAAAAACACTACAGCACCTTTTTTAATAGAGTGCAATATGACACATAATAACTTGGCTAAGTTTTATACTTAATATCTTTTTTTCTGTCACTTTTTATACAGATTTAAATATTTTAGCCTGCTCTAAAAGTACAGAAAAAGCTTTATGCAGATTTTTGTTTTTAGCGTGTACATTTTGACACCGACAATAGTAAGGCACATCTTCTATTTAGCTGTGTAACCCCAAACAACCCTGCTACTTCTCTGCTGTCAGTATACCCAAGGTGATTTTTTTAAAGAGCTTTCTGTTCATATAACCTGATGGCTTGAGGAAGCTGGTATTGCTAATGTTTATTGCTGCGTAAAACCTTTTGAGGAAAGGAGTTGTTATTTTCTAAAATGTTTTGAGCCTTTGGCCCTCAAAATTTTCCTAGAAAGAATTTGAATGTGACTTAGTATGACAGATAATATTGCCAGCTTTTAATTTTTCTTGTATCTTTTAAACATTAAAAAATACTAGAACCAGTGAAACACAGAAAGATAATTGCTTTTAAGAATGTGGGGAAAAAAATTCGTTTATTTTATTTTTTCAGTTTTCTGTTTTATGCTTCACCTGTGTCTCAAAACAGTAAGATACCTTGCATACCAGATGTGCTGCATATGTTACCTATATATAGTAAAACTGAGTTGAGGACAGCGTGTCCCAGCTGCAAATTTGCTGAAGGGTTTGTTACATTTAACACACTGTAGTATAATTTTTTCTACTCTCTATCTTCCATACATTTTTGGGGGTGTGTTGTGAAGAGGCAGATATGAATGATATTGTCAGTGCAGTACATCAGGGTAGAGAGAGGCACAGAATGCAGAAGTGGAAGGTTTACTTTTCCCATGCAGGAAACAGAACTGACAGTTGAAAAGCCCTAGGTTTGAATAAGGGCTATACAGGACAGAAAATGTGAAAAGTATCCAGTCTTTCTTTGCATTTTTTATATAGTTTTATAGCAACTAAATAAAATTAAGACCCAGTTCAGTGGCTATGTGATAGTGTGTGGCACATTGGAGCTGCAGAAAAATGAGAAGAGGTCCTGCTTTGTGATAAAATATCTATGCATTTGAAATGTTTTGACATTTCCAATCTGTTGTTTTTTGTTTCTTTGTTTATTTTTTTCAATAGGATTAGAGAGGCATAGCAGTGAAGGGAAACAATGCAGACAAATTTCTCAATTATTTTCTTTTCAGAGAGGCAGGAAAGATGTTCTTTATGTGGCATCTGCTGCGCTGGAATGTACCAAGAGGGGGAGCATGACAGGTTTTCTACCCATGAGAGGAAGCTTTGAAATAGTCTTTCACTTCGGGTGTTTAATATGAACGACTTGTATGTCTTCACAGGGAACTGCACCATAGATGGTATAAATCTCCTAGTTTTCCCGACTGAGCAACTTAAAAAAAGCCGTTAGTAAGAGATTTTTCAGTAGCCTTTTTATGATTGCATGTTTTCATAGCCCAGGAGCACAAGTGATGAATTATTGACCTTTCTCAGCATTTATCAGCACTACCTGTTCCTAAAGGCAGTACTATATACTGGTGTGAGTCACATCATACAAGAGTGCATGCTTCTTAGATCTGTTGGTTAATATTTATTTTTCTCATTTCTTAGCAGGAATACACTGTATCAAATATTAAACTGCCAAAACAAGACACACACAACTTTTTGAAACCGAACTAAAAAGACCAAATGAAAAAAAACAACATGTATTTATAAGTTGTGTTCAATATAATATTGCTGAGGAAAGCCATAATTCTTTAAAATTCACTAGTCAAAATTTAGATTAAATTATTCTCTTCACATATATATTTAAATAAAGCTCTTTATAGTCATATGGAGAAAAGACGCAAGACAATTGTACTAATTAAAATAACAATATTTGTTTTCTGGTAGTATTTAGATATCCCAGTTGGAATTGGTGGCTCAGCTGAGTTTGACTGGCCAACTGGGGTATCTATTCCACCCAGTATCCGTATTTTAGCAAAGATTTATTTTTCTTAGAAATTATATCCTCTTGCTGCTTATAACCCATAGTGAGAGTACGTTCTGTTTAATAAGAAAATCCCATTATTTGCCTAAATGTGCTTTCTATGCTTGTTCTAGAAATCCAACACAATATAATGAATCTGCCTATTCATTATATTTTACCTTTGGCACCACATCAGTTCACAAGTAAATCTTACTCAGAATAATAGATCTTCTTACTAATTGTTGTTAGTCTTGTGAAAAGCAATGAGTAACATGTTTGGAATATGTCCAAACAGCAAATTAACATAGAAATAAACAATACCAATATTTTCTTAAAGCAGACCGTGTACTAATGTGTGTTTTCACATGAGTGGTATATTATTTTGGACCATATAAAGGGAAGGAGATTGTATTAATTTATCAGGTAAAAAAAATATATATTTATAATAGACAAGTATTTTCTGGACCTCAGCTTCCTTCTAATGTGCCACAAGGCTATGTGGTGTTTCAAAGTCTGGGTGTTTAATTGCAGTCACACATGAGAAAAGATTAACTGGATCCACAGGAGAACAAAGGGAATAGCTAAATCTTTAGGAGACATGACCTAGAAAAAAGAACTAGAGACACTAGTGTTACCAAGTTTAGAGAAAAGATTACTAGCATGATAAGAGATTTCAGTGGATAAAATTCTGCCTTGAGAATAAAAAAACATCCTTTCTGTTAAGTGGGAAGATCACAAGAAGCAATGAATGCAGACTGATTTGAGGGAAATTTAGGCTAGACATTGGGAAAGGTTGCAGCAGGACAGATTTGTGCTGGTGCTTTAGGGAGAATTTGCCATTGGCAAGAATAGTTAAGCATTGGAATAGATTTTCTTGAGCAGTTTTGGAATGGGAGAGTTTTATTTTCAGATGGCAATGTTGTCTGTTGGGAACAGCATTCTAAAATTGAAGCAGATAGGTGGACTAGGTGATTTTTTCAAGTCCCTTGAAGTCTGATTCCCCAAAATGTGCACTTACCTAAAACTTACGACAGTGAAAGATATTTAGACTTCTAAATTCAGGGCAATTTTCTGTTGACTGCTGAAGTCAATAGGCTCATGAGAAATTATCCTAGGATCTGACAGTATCAGAGAACAAAAACATTTCCAAGAAATCAGCCAGTGTTTTAAGAATTTTATTAGCTAAATTGTACCTTTTTTTGAATTGCAGAAGTAATTTAAAAGCAAAACAAAACAAAAAGGGAACCGAAAATATAATTATTCATGTAAATAAAGATAACATTTTGAGTACTATTTATGTTGCAAGCTATTTAGGACTCAAAGGTGTCCTGTATCAGGACTGTGCGCTGCACTTCTTCATATGCAATGAGCAGTGAAATAGAGATATTAATCTAATTCACATTCTGGTATGTCTTATAAGGTACAGATTTGTGTTAAAGATTGTTTGTTTCTGCCAGTCTGTCCTTGTTACACCAGCATATGAAGGGCTTATCTCCAGGTTACCCTATGGCTACTCTGACCTCTGGGGTGGGAAACACAGAATCTGCTCCATAACAGGGTGAGCTAGCTGCAAATGGCTTCGTAAAGTTCTGTAAACGAGTGCCTGTTTGGTGCTATCGGTGATCAAAAGCTTTGTGTTCATTGCAGTCTGCAATGGTGTGTATCTTGATGCAGTACTGTCCAATTTTTAGATGTCTGTATAGTTCCAAATCCAGTAGCAAAAGGAGAATTAGCAAGTTGTGCTGACAGAAGTGCTTGTGGGTTGATATAAGGACAGGGAGAGATTACGCACTAATTACCATCACAGACAAATTCTTCTAAATAATGAATTAATTCAGGGAAGAATTAATTTAATTTATTGCAAATGAAAATCAGAGTAGGGTCACAAGAAACAAACCCAAATCTTAAAACACCTTCACCCCCTGACTCCCTTCTTCCTTGGCTTCACTTTGCTCCCAGTTTTTCTGCCTTCTCCCCTGAGTGCTGCAGGGGGATGGGGAAGAGGGGTTGCAATTAGTTCATCACACATCGCCTCTGTTGCTCCTTCCTCTTCATACTCTTCCCCATCTCCAGCATGGGGTCCCTCCTACAGAAGACAGTCCTCCACAAACTTCTCCAACATGGGTCCTTCTATGGGGTTAGTCAATCAGTGACTAACTGACTGCTGCAGCATGGGCTCCTTTCTCCCTGGATCCACAGGTCCTGCCAGGAGCCTGCTCCATTGTAGGTTTCCCATGAGGCTACAACTTGCCTTGGGTATCCATTTGTTTTAGCATGGGGGTCCTTCAGAGACTGCAGGGGAATCTCTGCTCTACTGTGGATCCCCCTGGGCTGCTGGGGGACAGCTGCCTCATCATGGTCTTCACAGGAATCTCTGCTCTGACACCTGGAGCACCTTCTCCCCCTTCTTCACTGACCTTGGTGTCAGCAGGGCTGTCTGTTTCTCTGACATATTCTCACTCCTCTTTTTGGAATGCTGCTGGTGTTGCATAGATCCCCCTGTACCCTCTGCTTCTTAAATATCTTGTGGCAGAGGTGCTACCCCCATCACTGATGGACTTGGTTCTGGCCAGCAGTGCGTCTATCTTGGAACCAGTTGGCATTGTCTTCCTTGGACACAGGGGAAGCTTCCAGCAGCTTCTCACAGAAGACATCCCTAAAGCTTCCCCATCTCTCCCCAAACATTGCCATGCAAACCAAATATATTTGTAGTCCACGGCTTGTGCTTGGAGCAAGTTCTGCGTGGAATTATTTTGTGCCTGTGGAACAGTTATGCACTGCTGAGTTGTTCTACTTAGAGATGTAGAAGACCTGGACTAATTTTTGTTTTCTTGAGCAGCAGTAACATTTCTTAAAAGACAGGAAATAAAAATATTTTTTGAAGTTACTGTATTGTAAGTTAAAACTTCTTTGTCCCTTTACACTAGCTTTTGAAAAAGCACTTACATTTTATGTGGTTTTGTGCTGACTGCTAATTAATCCTGACAATGATGTTATATGATATCGTTTGAAATTTGCTACTGTTTTTATTGTACAAAATTACTTTCTTTTTTCCTACATTATTCTTTCAATACAAATTGATGGCTATAAGGAAGAAAAAATTAAACGTCTGCTCCGTTATTCAGAGTTGTACATGTTTTGGAGATGTGCATTGTGAATCTGGGAATAGATTTAGCCTCAAGAGAATCAAACAGTTGTTTGAAATGGTCAGTGCTTGAGTATCACCTTGCTTATGGCTATGAACTAATTGAGATTAAACTAAAATGGTTGTGAAGATGCTTTCTCTTCCTGTGCATCAGCAGGTCCCATTATCTGTTAATCCTTTAAAAGTATTATTTAGTCATTAAGAAAAATGAATGTCCTTTTTTATTCCTCTTTTGTTCTAGCTTTTGCCTTTGTTTTTATAATACATGCTGGTAGACAAAGTAAAGAGTCTTCAGCTTCATTTATTGTGAAAAGATCTTGTAACTGTTTTAAGCATTTTTGTGTACTTGGCCATAAAACTATATAGATTGTACCAGATGCTGCCTTATCTTATTTTATAGAATTATAATGGATGCTGATGAGTTTTAGATGCAAGCCTTTAAAGATCACTTTGCTGTGTGTTATTTTCTGTGGAAGAATATAGTAGCAACCCCATTTTGTTGAATCTTTTTACCTTTCCATTATCTTGATTAACATTTTAGTAAAACTTTTTGTATTTTAATATTCAAAGAAGTTCTATGTCTTCACTAAAGACTATTAAAACATTAAACATGTATTTTACCTGTTATTTATCAAATAGTGGCATGATTTTCAGGTGGGGTGAAGACTCAAGAACTCCCATTACCTGCAGTTAGAGTGTATGATGAAACATGGATTGAGCATTTTCTTGGCCATGTCCACCTACTAATTTAATGTCAAGACCCAACAGGTTTGTTATAATTACTGGTTAATTCATAGCTAGACAAATATCCATTTGTTGTGATATATAGGCATCACTTGTAGGATTAAGTATTTATAAAAAAAAGGCATTAAATGCTTAACTAGGAGCAGTTTTTCCTTTTTGTTGCGCTTTTCTGAGCCCAAAAGCATTTTGCAAGCCACACATGACTTTTCACTTCAGCAAACTTAAACTTTGGTAAGAGCCTTAAGAAAATACATCTGTAAGGTATGAGTGTTGAAGGGAAAAATATGATTTTTTGATATTAGGAATGAAATCTCATCTCCATTGAAACTGATGTTGCACTTCTTGCGGTTTTCATTTATGCTCCCATGCAGCATTGAGGTTCTATTTCGGTGTATTTTTGCCTTGGTTTATTGACCTGGAAAAGTGTCCTTTTCATCTATAAGGTGTGTGAGGTAAATGCCTTTGGAAGATAATACCTACTGAAACTCTTTCAAAACAACTGATCAAAGCATGCATTTAACTGAGAAGGTTTTGCTTCACACTACAGTTCCTTGTCCCATACTTGGGTACTGCAGTTCTTGATGACACTGTTTTCTGATGGTAAAGTGAGGTTATTTTCCTTATTCCATAGATCCTAAAAATTATGGCTTTTGTGCAACTGCATACTCCAATGCAGTGAATTATTAGTGTTAGTAGTATGTGCTTCTACTTAATTATGCACTTAGGCCTTATCAAGAGCCAGAACCGTATTCTTGCAGTCACTTAACAAATCTAGAGATGCTCGCTCTTCACAGAAGTGCAAGAAAAAGATTGTTAAATTATACATGAGCAAGTAGTTAAAATAACAGAAGTTATGAAATATCATTTCTCCTCAGTGTCTTTTCACTGCCATAATGCTTTTCATCATCTAGAATTGCTGAATTTCTTTAGTAGTTCTTGTCTGCTTTTAATTTCTGTCTTGCATACTCTCCCAAGAGAATGCAGCTTCCTTCTGCATGCACACATGCAGACATGGACCAAAAAGGAGACGGTCAAGGGATCTCATGGTTCTGAACACTATGGGGTTTTTCCCTAGTTTCTAGGTTCTTAGAAATAAATTCCATGTGTGCTCTGCCTGTGTGCTTATATAACTATAAGTATAGCCTTGACTATTCCTCCACCCATTATAAAATTGTTGCAGTCTGATTTTTAGTTTAGAATAAGGCTAGCTGCATGATCTAGTTCACTAGGCATTAGGGTTTTGTGTATTAGCTAATGAATTACCAGTATCCTGATTTAAAATAGCCTGATTTTTTTTTCCTAATACTGACAGAGAACTAGGGCAAACATGGACTTTGTGCCCTTTTTATAAGTAATTTGTCTTTGCTAGATGGTTATTTTTCTCTAGATGACTTGGTTGCAAACTTCCAGACAACTGGTTCCTTAGGAAGACAGCACAGATCACAGAATCACAGAGTGGTTTGGGTTGGAAGGGACCTTAAAGATGATCTATTTCCACTCCCCTTCCATAGGCAGGGACACCAGACCAGGTTAGACCAGGTTGCTCAGATGCCCATGCTGGGGAGACCAAGTTTTATATGTCGTTAAGCTCCTACATTCTCATATGTGTTTTATTGTATTGTCATGTTTTAAAGTTTTCTTCTTCACTTTTGTGAGCTCCATTATGATAAGAGCTAAAATGCTTTAGATTTATACTAATTCTAGATATTGAACTCAGTTCATAGGAATTATGCGTATTTAGTAATGGTGTAAAATTAATTGAAAGTCTCTATTTGTTACAGGTATTTTAATGAGTAGCTTGAAAATTTTTCTTGGTTCACAAGTTGATATTTACAAGTCTCTTTTTTTCAGCGGACAAGAAATGGGAGTCAAATTAAAAGGAGTAGCTTTTCTGGCAGATTTATTCTAATGCTATGACTCTCTGACATGATGATGATGTCAGATCTGTCTCTAGGCTTACGTAATTCCTGTAATGTTCACTCTAACGGGAGCTGAGACACCTGTACATCTTAAGGCAGGCAGGTTCTTGAATTCAGTAATCTGTCCAGTACTAGAGAGGCATATCAAAACACAATTTTATTCATAAAAAAACAGAGCAGTCATACTTTCAAGATTTTTAAGTTTTTGTTATGAAAAAGAGAATGAAAAAACAGTAAAATGGGTTTTCAATGGAATTAGCAGTAAAAAAAAGCAAGAAAAGGAATGAAATGCGCAGCATATTTTCATTTGCTTGAAGTTTATAATTGTAAAAATCAAAGAGAGAAAACTTTATAATAGAACTCATTTATTTGATTGTTTTCTCCTGCACTTATTTATTGTTATGGTTTAAAAGTCAGGGTTAAGCAGAGATGTACTTACAAATTGTAATTTAATCCCAACATCTTCTCACTGTAGATTAATCTTTTAATATAGACTGTAGCCATTTAAAGTAAAAAGCTATTCTGATTCCATGTATGAGAAAAAGTTATGCACAAGCACAAAGGAAATTGAGAGTTTGTAACAAAGCCTCAATGTTAATTTACATTTTGAAAAAAACAAAAAAGTTGCCATAGTAACATGTAGGTGGCAAAAATTTTCTAAATCTGATGTATTAGACTCAGGAAACTCAACTTGCATGACATGTTTCTCTGGTTTTGTGAATAAGAGTATAATTCTGTATATTTGGCCACAAATTTGTGCAAAACATAACAAAATACACAGACATTGGTAAGTTATGCAAACGGAGTCTTTTCCAATCAGCTTTCTAATTATGTTGTTCCTAAGATAATTGTTGTTTTGGATCTTTTTCCCTAAAAGAAATGTAGAATATATAGGTGCTTTTCAGTATAAGATTTTGTTGCATCTCTGTTGCTCAGCAACTGTGCAGTTTATATTCATGATTTTTAGCATGTGGGGCACTATATTGTGTCTGTTCCTGTAATTTTCTTTTAAACCCTATTAAAATGACTAACTTTTTCTCTAGAAAAAACTTACCAATAATATTTTTATATGCAACGAGCCTTTGCTGAACAGGTGAAAAGGTAGAGTTTGATAATGGGATTACTTTTTGTTATTTTAGAAGGCCAGTTTGAAAACTATGCACTGTGAATATTGTAAACTCTAGTTTTGAGTGCCATGGGCTGCTCTGTTACCTTTCTAACTCCATGTGCAGCCAAACTGAGCAAATAACTTTTATGGAGCAATTTGCAGGGTCAGTTTTTTAACCAATTAATTTACTTCATATCTAAATTCTCAGCAAACAGCCAGTTTTTATTTTCAGTGCTGTATATTTATTGAAAAGTGATTAAGAGTTATGTATGGAATAATGTTTTCACCCACCCATTGTCTAATGTTTCTAAGTATCTCTGTGTTGGGTCCATCTCTACTGATGATGGCCAGTGACCTTTTGACCTGTGGAAGGTCTGAGCTATGTAACTTTTTAAGGTGAAGGTTTTGCTGTTATCTGATTCAGTTGAGTGTTATAGCTTGGGCAATTCTTCCGTAGTGGTATGTTAGATTTAAAAATAGATCTCATTTTTACATAAGTTAAATGTAATAACAGGAAGTACTTATGACTAGATAGCACTAATGTATACCATCCATCACCACTTTTCAGCTGCAGTTCTGTTGCAAAATCTCCTTTCTCATTATAAATTTTTAGTATATATATTTTTAATTGGCATTTATTCTTTCTTATAGAATCATAAAAAATAAGTCAAAAAGCACATGGCAGATCTGAGTACACCAGGACCATTGTTTTGCTTTCAGACCTGTCGTGATGGAGATTCTACAGCTTCCCCAGATTTTCATGCTGCACTCATCTGTTATGTCTGCATTTACTCTTGAGTGGTTGCTGTGGTATCAATCATTTTGTCATGTGGGAAGGCTGGAGCAGAAAGCACATACACACATACAGAGCTCTTTGAAATCCTAACATACTTAACCCAATTTAATTGTAAAGATAGTACTTTATGTATGATTGCTGGGTTGCAGTTGCAGAATGTGGTGAATAGCAAATCAAAAAGCAGTGTTCAGTCGCTGCTGGGGAGGAGGAAGACTTGCTGAGGACACCCAGAATCAGTGGTGGGGTGTGGCATCCCTAGCTGAAAAGGCACTTCTGGGACAATCCTGTTATTCCTTGGCCTCTGCCTCTGAGGGAGCAACAGCCATTGTTCTATGACTGGTTTTCTTTTTGCACCTCATACAAGGGTGTTTAACGTGTGTGAGATACATGTTCCTTGTTTTTCCTTTATTATGCTGTTTCTACTGAATAACATTCCTTAAGCAAACAGTAACTGGCCATGATTTGTATTTATACTCCCATCCTCAAGATTTTATATCCTGGGAGGCCCCTGCTTCACATCACTGTAGCATTAAAATGGCTTCTCATACTGCCCTGGGTGCTTGTCCTCTGCTTCCCCAAAATATCCCAGGTCAAGAGACAACTAGCGGTTTTAGATGTTGCCAAGATCTGCTATTTAATGTTTCAGAATTTTTAAATCCAATTCCAAGCATTTTAATGTTTAAGAGTAGCATCCATGAAGCTGTGACCAGCGATTGTGGTTGTCCAGGACTTGCAACACGTCTTGTGAGCACAGTTCGTAACAATGTATTTGATATTGTGACTAATGTCTTTGTGCCGATGCTTTGCTTTCCATGGAAGGTAAATGTGTAAGGGAAAATTTTACTGATTTTTTTTTTTTTTTTTGTTATTTTAAAAATACATGAGCTCCTCTTCGTTTAAGATATTGAAGGTGTTCAAAGCAGCACTTTGAAGGTACTCAAAACAACAAATTCTTGAAGGTATTCAAAACAGCAAATCTTGCTCTCCAGCAATACAATTTTTGAAAGTTTTGGAGGTTAGTAGCAAATCTCTGTCCAATGGGATATAAAAAGTTCTGTTTTAAATCAATTTTTACGGAAACATTTGGTACTTGGGAGTATTTAGGACACGCAGTTGCTACTGTTGACAATCTTGAATATTTTTGAAAATCATCCATCTCTAATTGCTGCTCCGTTCAGTGTCACTTTGTGTTTCTGTTTTCCAAAGTCTTGGCAAATACGTAGCTTACTTCTTTATGATAGAGACAGTAACTAAATTTCAAGTTAGAGGGCAAAGTCTGTGAGGAAATATTCCTTGCATATACTTAGCTAAGGTCCATGTTCTGCATTGTTGTATGTCTGGGTGCTGCGAGGCTGGCAGCTCTCTGGGGATGGGGTGCAGGGGGTGTTGGGGCTCCCAGGGAGACCTGGCAGCCAGGATCTGTCCCACCACAGCCCAGAGCCAGGCAGCCAGGGGCACAGGGATAGCCCTGGTCCTGGGCACCAGTCCCCTCCCTGGGAACAGGACCAGGCCAGGCTGGAGCCATGGCTGGACAGTGAAAGGCTGTAGGGGGCTGGAGACCAGCCCTGCTGTGGCATCACTGGGTTGGGACTGATGGCCCTGTGGGCTGGAATGAGGTCCTAGACTGTAGCAGGGTGTGCCAAGCAGGGACATTTGTACCTTCAGGACCTTGATGTTGTATCTGCTTTTGTAGCTGATCCACTAAGAAAGTCACATGAATGTGCCATAAATGTATCAGGAGACTACCAGCATTCACTGACACAGTGCATTTTGCATTTTTGCATATTATGTGGCAGACATGAACTTTTCTTGTAAAGCTCATACACATTACTCTATGAATGTGGTAATGGGCCCTGAATGGGCTCAGTGTGGACTGGCACTTGAAGATTAACTGAGCCCTGTGCTTGGGGTGATTGATACATTGCTGTACAATGTCAGTTCTTTGAGGAAGTAGGATCTGTGCTTCTGAAAATGTCACTTCTTCAGAAGAATAGAAAAGGAATGCAAGAATGGAGGGTTAATACTGAATTGAACTGTACTGGACTTCCTTTAATGTTATCTAACTGATGTTATCAGTTGGGTCCTCCTTCTCTAAACTGTGTCACAATGAAAGGTGTGCTGCATTTCAATAGTACCTGGAAGTCTTAGAAAGGCAAGAAGTTGTCTTCCATGTATGTGACTTTGTGAAGCATTTTGGGATGCAGGATCCACTGCAGGATACTTTTAAGCTAGTACTTTTATCTTCTTTCCATTTTCCTTTGTTCCACCTGATGCTTTGGACTATGAATGATATTGAATATGGGACAAAATAGTTTGGTCCACAATTAATGGACTGTGTTGCCATGACCCAGAGTTTAGGAATCATTGTAGTATCACATAGAAGGATACACTTAAAAGTAGCAAAAATAAGTAGTTTTACATTACTATCTTAAATTGTAGAAATCATGCATAAAATATGCATGGTTGAATTATTTTTTTCTCTCTCTATATTGCTTATTTTGATGACTTACATCCCCACAAGTAAAGTAATACTTGAATGTACTTGTGATTGTGATAGAGTAGCTAATATTTCAACTATTGTATGCTTAAGTCATATATAAACATATTGATTCATTAAAACTTCAGCAATACAAAGTGCCCCTTGTATTACTGTATGCAAAAGACAGGCTGCAATGTCAATGAGACCCACATTGACCTTCTGGGGGATAATTTACATAGTTTGCAATTATGATTTCTCAAAGGACATTTGATAGTGCCATGCTATGCTGCAGGTAAATGAGTAACCAGAACTCTTAGAAATTCATTCAGCTTGAACAGTGTGTACTCTTTTTAAATTCTGCAAGTATGTCAGGTCATATCTGTGTGCAGTGAATGTTCAATGTACAGTGAAGCTTTGCTGGTCATCCCTCTCTACCAAGGCTTTACTTTGTATTTTGACTGTATCACAGTCCAGCTGCTCTGGATGTTTATGTACAGCTTTTGAGGCTTGACAGGCTTACATGCATATTTGTGGATGGTAGTTTGACCAAATTTCAGTTTCTCTGCAAGGGGGACTGCGGATGTGCTGTACTTGTCAGAGATCTTGCTTACATGTTCATTTGCATCTCAGTATATGAAATGTGCTTTTGGTTTTCAGTTGTAGATAATGAATGAAATTTGGGTTTTAGATGAAAATAGGAAATATTGTGATCCCATGTGTGGTATGCTTATTGAATTTTTAGTGCAGGAAAGTGGTGAAAGGTTTATTTATATTTGAAATGCATGCTTTCCATATTCTGCACAGGCAAAACCACTCTTATTTATATATTCCTTACTTTTCAGTGATGAAAATTGAGTTAACATGTTGAAAGTGCTATGTTTAAAGTGGTTATGTTCTGTGGTATTAGGTGTACATATACTGTGAACATGAAACTTAAAAATATTTCATAAATGCAGTATGGAAGGGAATTGAATGTTATGACTAAATACGTATTAGTATATGTCATTAGTTTTAGGGAACTTGGTTTTTCAATGGTTTGTAACAAGCAGTGGAAGATGGAGACTAAGTCTAGACCTGCCAGCTATTCAAAGACAATTGCTGCCTGTAGTCAGTAAATTCTGAACTTGCACACTGAAGCATTTGTTGGCAAAAAGCTTCATAAGTCCTAACTGTAAGTATAGTGTTTCCTTATAAATGTAAAGTTAATAATCTTAAACACTGTAGGTCCTTTCTCTCTTTTGATCACCTCTACAACTGTTGTGTTGCTCATGCCCTTTTACTCTCTCTTTTGCCCTTTCCCAACATTTATTCATCTAATTAAACTTTTCAAGTTGAGCACCAGAACTTTGTAGGCTGTAACATTCAACTATATTATATTCTATCCATAAACTGAGTTTGTTGAAGATTTTTTCACCTCTTAATCCCATCATAGGCTGTTTCAGATTTTCTTTGCTGTTTTTACTGGAAATCTGATTTTTTCCACCTTATTTGTGGTACATGCCCACTTGTTATTTTACACTTTCCCTCCTTCCAGTATGTGCACCCACTTAAATTATTAATATACCTTTTTTCATTCTTAGCCTTTATCTTGCCCTGCTGAAGAAAAATAGATATTTTTCCAGCTTTACTTCAGAATGTGCACGTGTAGTACCCTTGCCATTACTTCTTTTCCCCACAAACAGTGGCTTGAAAAAGTATAATCTTATCTTTAGCTGTCTTGCAGTGGTGTTGAGTGTTAATACTAATACTTGCATCTCGTTTTTTAGCATTACCTCTCCCATTCCCATTTGTTGGGATGGCAGTTGTCCTTTCACAGTCACATAAGGGTGATAGTGTACCATGAATCTGTCATCAGTTCATCTTTTTAGTCTTTTTTTTCTCCTCTGTCACTTCCAACCAGATTTCCAAATTTTTCATATAAATTATTTTTAGCTCCTGCCTACTTGGCTTTCCATTTCATTGTTCTCATCCTACTTCTGTTAAACCCATCATCAGAAAGGCATTCTGTTCTTCCTATGTTGTATTTTAAGCTTTTATTGTATTAAAAATGCATCTAAAATTTGTGTTTCAGAATTCTTTTGAGCTTCTAATTCAGATGTACAATAAAAAAAATTCAGTAACCAAATTTGCAGTAATGTTTTATTTTGCACATAAAAAACATTGGGAAAAAAAATTTAAAATTTGATATGGGTTTAAACTGACATTTGGAGATTAGATTTCCAAACCAAAACTGTTTTCTGCCTGTCTGAATACTTGATCAGGAGTGGTATAAGATGGTATTATTTGCTCACTTTTTTAAGATTTTCATCTTATAATATTCCAGGCTTTCATAATTAAATTAGAAAAGCATGTTCTTTTTTTTTTTTTTATTACAGAACTGAACTCAGTGGTTGGTTTAGCTATTTCAATTAATATTTAATTAATCAACTGTCATTTTATACTCTGTGTTTTGTCTTCCTGCATTTACTTATAAGACCACTCAAAATGTGTAATGATTTTCACTTAGTGGGTTTAAGAAAAGGTATGAACAGAAGAATTAGTGGAGTTATTTGTTCTTTGGCAGTTGTACAACAATATTTTCTTTTCTTTTTTGATACCTGCTGCTAGAGAAATGTAGTTTGGAATTGCTATGGCTTTTATGTCTACAATGAAAAGCTTAGTGTCTTGTGAATTAAACTGCATATTTTCCAGTGTATTAGGGACATAGGCTTTTCAAGTCGTTTTTCAGTATTTTTACTGCAAGTGGATGATCAGGGTATAGGGGAGAAAGGAGAGGAATAATTTCAGAGTTTATGTTTGCTATTTTTTAAATTAAGAACTCCTTTAAATTGCTTAGGCCTGAAAAAACCCTACTGAATAAAGTGGAAACAGTTAAAGATTAATTGTGGTAGAAAAGCTTTGGGCTTTGGTAATGAAATACCTGTCTTGATTAAAAAAACCAAAAAAACAAAAAAACCCCAAAAACAAACAAATCTCCCCAGATAAACTCCCGCCATTTTTAGCAATTGAGTGGGTGAAATTAGATTCCTAAATACATATTGTTTCCTAGGGATGACTATTTCACATTGCTTGCCTCTTTCATTTCTGAAGGAACATCTCAACTTTTCTTTTTTTTCAGATGAGCTGAAGTGACTACAAATACTAACTTTTTACTGGCTTTGAACTGGAAGATTAGAGCAGTTGTATGGTGTGAAACTAGTTTCCATTTTTTATAGGAAGCACTTAACTGACTTAATTTCACAGAAAGGTTAACAGAAGTTCATGATTCTTTTAGGTGAACCATGACTCAGCTTTGAAGCAAACCATATATCAAGGAGATGTTTCTGATTTTATTTAATGCCAGTAAAAATTGGACGGCCTGAGATCTTGAGATGTCTAATCCTGAAATTAACTGCAGAATTTAGCGTATGAACTCACATGACCGACACTGAGAAAAGAAAAACAAACAAACAAGTGTTTTCCTAGAAGCTGTTTTTCATGTCTAATTTTCTCACACAGTATTTCCTTTATCTATGGACCGACCTCAAAATTGGGTCCTGGTCCCTTGTGTCAGTGAGAGTGATGAAAGTGTTACCTCCTGCTGGCCCTTCTGTTGTGGCATTTGCCCTCAGGAGGCTTTTGGAGGCATGTGCTTTACAAATGGCTTCTTCTCTCTTCTTTTGAAAATTGTTAATACACTTTTAAAAGGAACAGACTTAACACATTTACAGCACTGTGTGAACTATAAACTTGATTTATATGAAACTACATATTTTACTGGAGAAGGAAGTGTACCCTAGCTGCCTATAAGCTGACTGTAAATATGCAGGATTTTTTTGAATATTACAAACTCAACTGGAATTGTGATTTTCAGAAAATGAAATATTTTGGCTGAGTTGTGTGACCCCCTTTCATCTGTAAATACATCAGGATTTACATTGCTCTGCAGTAACTGCTGATGAAGGGTTTCTATTTTAGGCAGGGATTGTAATGTATGTTTCTCAAATACTGCAGCAAAAGCTGGAGATGCCTCTGTGCCTTTCAAATCTTGTGGGTTTTTTCCTTTTGAAACCATAGAAGGAAAAAAAAAGTAAAACTGTTATAGAATTTAGAACCTGCAAGGGTGATTTGTATGTGCTATGGCTTTTTTATTATTTACTAACTTGAGATGCTCTAAGTCTTATCCTCCGAATCAAAATATTCTTCTCAGAGGCTGCAGCAGTGGCAGTGCTTAGACAGCAAGCAGTGAGTTCAGCTGACAAGATTCTGGCATGTGTTTCTCTAACACAAACATGGCTCATAGAAAATGGATACACAGACTAATTCTGGCAGTAGCAAGAGCTCTCAAAGGAAGAAGTTCTGTGCAGGTTGGAGAGCTGTGTTACTGATCTAAACACTGCTCATCTGAGCCACCAAACAGGCTAGGTTAAAACTCCTCAAATGTAAATAACATTTATCAGTTTCGCCAAGCAAACCTGCAGAATTTCATAGAAGTCTACAAAACACATTTTAAAAGATAGCTAGAAAACTTTCTTGGGCTGAAATTCAACCAGCTTTGAACATATCACTATACTGTTTAATTAATGTCTTTGTGGAGCAACATTAAAATAATACTGTGCTCTAATCCTCTAAGAAGTAAGGCTGTTTCAGAACTGCAGCTGAACTACATGCTGCATAAATTAAAATTTGCAGTGCACAGTATCTTTCTGGAGCTTTAAGTGGTGTGATTATGCAAAAATGGGAAGTATGAAAATGGACGTTTCCAAATAATCATTAGTGTCCTGTTATCTTCCTTTTTTTAACATTTAAGTCCATTCCCACTTAGAATTAGCATATTTTTTTCAATTATTTAATGTATTACTATTAAGAAGACCATGCTCCACAGTTTGTGTCATATGTCTGTATTTTTTTTTCCTAAATTCAACATGCTTAACAGAGGAGAAAGCAGTCATTTATTTCAACATGTCATTAATTTTCTCAATTTACTCTGCTTCTTGGTCAATAGAATAGGCTTTTCAATGTAGTGTAAACTAATTCCAGTCAGAAGAAAGTGATATTAACACAAATGACATGTTTTTAAATAAGAAATATTACCAAACACTCAATATATTTAGTCTGCACAGGACTGGGCTTTGAATAATTCTGGAATATAGCTGGCATATTAACACTGCTTGTCAAGCAGAAAGAGGGAAAGGCTGCCCTTCAGTGATGGGGGTTAATTTAATCTAAACTGCCTGATGGTCTTCAGTTTGGCAGCTCCGTTTTGTCTGATGGAAGAGCAGAGGTGAGCCATCACCCTGTCCCCTGCCTGTCCCTGTTTCAGCAGGGATGGATTCGGAGGAGGCTCCCAGGGAATGAGGCAGTCAGAGCAAAGAGCTGCTGGGAGTCTTGGCAGCACTGGTGCTGCTGTGCCAATAGTCTGCAGCAAAACAGCAGCCTGAGGAAAAAGCTTATGTAAATCAGCCCCATTGCTGTGAAATCAATAGGGTTGGAGATTCACCTCCCTGGTGGGTTTCTTTTGTTTGATGGTAAACAGTAAAAACTGACTTTAGGATATTAAACTGAGATTATCCCCCTTCTTCATTTAACTGGTGTAGAAAAGTTGACTCCAGCCCCAGTGTAAACAAATATCCAGGATCTTCTACACAGGGGACAAAGACCTTGATTACACCTCTACACCACAGGCATCCACTTCATGGTCTTTATGCTCCTTTTGTCAGGGACTGAGGCTGGCAGGACAGCTGCTAAGATGTAATCAAAGATACAATCAATTGCCTGGAAAACCTGAAAGAATTGCTGACAGGCCCAGGTTCTTCTGCACTCCATGGAAAGAATGGTGCATGTAGGGAAGGATCTTTCTATATATAGATCTGATATTGAATAATCTGAGAATGGTACCTGTTTACTCTTTATGTTAAAAGAATACATTCACAGGGGGAGTATCAAGCAAGGAAGGGCACTTTAATGTTAGTTTTGCTGTTTTGATGGTTATTTTTTTAAAGTATGAACTAGTAGATAGGATTCTGTGTGAAGATGTGAGTCTTTTGGATCTCTGTTTAAGAGTCCAGCTGTGCATGCAGTGACACTGTGATTCATATGCTGACCTTAATTCATCTTACAATGCCCCTTGACAGTGTGCCAGCTGTGAACATGCACATGAAGTATAACAGGATTTGTCCTTGTGTTTTGTCATGAAAATATGAAGCTTGTCAGCCTTCTTTTAGTTAGCTCTGCCTTGTTAGATGCTATAAACAAGGGTATGCAATGTCAGGAAGTATATGGAAGATACTGATACTACCTGTCAGGAGGATCTCATTGGTTGATGTTGGACTGGAATATTAATTGCATGTAATGCAACTAATTGGTGAGAACAAGGCAGAGTTTGTTGCCAACCTTTTAAACTAGACCTGATAGACAATTTCACTGTATTCAAATCAAATCATTGTTATCTTTTCATTAGCTGGAAATAACACTACAAGTGGCTGGAATGGAACATTGCCAGAGTTTTCACCTTCTTATTTTACCGTTGGTATTCAGTCTAAGAACTGAGGGAGCCCTGCTATTAAATTGTTTTTAAAAAACCCCACACAATTTCCAGTTAAAAAATCCAGGTGAAGATGCTTACTAACCAAATTAAACCAGCAGATAACTTTTTTTTCTACTCTTTGTTTTTAATAGAAGGTAACTTTTTAGGTAAATGGCTGATTTAGAAAATAGGGTTTTGTGATTTGAAACAGAATATTTTCTGGACGTGAAAAGAAAAGGATTGAGTAATATCACAAATGACTGCAATGTTGTCATTACTAAGGAGCAGAAATTTTTGTCCAAAATTTGATGATTGCTCATCCTTTCTTTCTCTTAGATATCTATTGCAGGCAACATTCTCTGGTGGACTTATGGGGACAACAGCCCCCCTTCTGCACTAGTTTAGTGTAGGGACAGTGTCTTGTACAGCTTCCAGCTGACAATAGCCAGTATTATGCAGCAAAATGGGCAGTTTATCATTTGTCATGGTTATGTGTCTGTGTAGGGAAGCTTCTTGTTTGGCCTGCAAATGCTGTCCTGCAGCACTCCTTTATGTTTACTTCTTGGGTAGCTCTTCACAGTGTATCTTCAGGATTGCACGCAGTCCCACCTCAAAGCCAGAGCATGCAGTTAGTAAAAATACTGCTTTCAGTTTCATTGAGAGAATGGGTGCAGTTTGTGTTGCTCAAAGAAGGGATTTGTATCTGACCAGGCTGCACAGTGGCACCCAGCATGCTCGTATTTTAGTTTCATGAAGTACTATTTTCATGTATGGACACAGGCTTGGGGGGAAGAAGAGATGCTTTGCTTCTCAGAGCTTTTAGCAATGGTGCTGTTGAATTCTCGCCATTGTGTCATCTCATGCAACAATGACTTCAAAACTCTTCCTGCAAGGGCATGTATCAATCCTTCAATTCCTGCTTCTGTGCTTGGTTGAGCTGTATCTGGTATCTAGAAACTCTGCTTGTGTTTAACTTTGGTGTTGCTTTGACACTGACAATACACCTCGAAAATTGTTAATATATTTCCTTCTTTTTTTCCCTAGTAAATACTGATTCCAAGCTTGTCATAGCTATCCTTCCCAGACGTTATTTCACATGATTATGTTGTTTTACATTAGTTATGCTCTGCAGATTGATAGGAGCAATATTTCTGTCACTAAAGACTCTGCCCTAAAAATATCTGTATATATCATGCTAAAAGAAAGACAAAGGCAAGGCATGGGCAGGTCAGTTAAACTGTTATTGACTTAGGTATCTGAATAAAGAGGGCAGAAAGAACAGAGAAAAGGATCTGTGTTCAAAGAGACAAGTGGGAGCAGCTCATGCATTCTATGTTTAAAAAGCAAAAGAGTGCATTTCTTATTTCATCACTCATTCCTATTCCTAGTTGAAAATTAGCTGCAGTTTAGCACTAAAGTAATTTGTTTGTAGGATCAATCCCTTACTGTTCAAAAGGGGGAAGAGACTAAGGCATCCAAATGTTGCAAAACCAAGCTAAACCAAAATCAAACCAAAAGTAGATGAGACCTGCTATGTTCTTCAGTGAAGATGCATGCTGACTGGCTGAATAAATAGCATATTTTTTTTCTTAACTGTACAGTAGATAGTAAATCTGTTTTTCAATTAGCTAAATCTCTCCATCTCTCTGTTGGTTTTTTTCCCCCCAAGACTAGAGCAAAAGGGTTGAGACTTTAAGCATTGTTGTAGTCCACCTGACAATTATTAGTGTTATATGTACTTACAGATTTTTTTTTCAGCAGCTTAATGGAACAGAGGGATTGCACCAGTGCTTACTTTGTAGTTTCAGTGAAGCACGTACAAGAAGAATCAGACAGATTGGTACAGTCTTGCTATTAGCAAGAAATAATTTGACTTGTTAGATAGGTTTGTAATACTGTGTTGTTTGGGGTTTTTTTTAATCTATGATCCTTTACTACAGATGTTTCAAGAAACACTCTTGGGTTCAAGGGAATGAGCATTGAATATATTAAGGTTGCTTGTTTTACAAGTTTAAGCCTTATAGGTTATGCACACAGTATAGAGCATTCAGACCCACTGCTGAGAGGCTTATAAATGTTTCACGTATGGGACCATGAGACCTTGTGTATGAGTTCAGATAATTCAGAGATTGCTCTATTTTGCACAGCCTTCTTGGAAGAATGCATTAGGTCAGTGAGTATCAACATTACATACTGTGCTTTGTCCTTCCTTTCTTCTGACTCATCTAGTGCTAAAGGAGAACTTAGATTGGACTGGGTCTAGGGTTTCCCTTGTGTAAGTGGGGAGAGTAATTAAAAAGGCTCAGTTAATTAGTATTTGTGAGTTGTTCAGACCTTACATTGATAAGGTCCATAAAAATGCCTAGATAAAAATTATTTACTTGAAGGTCACAATCCTCTCTGCATTTTGTCAACATTTGTCCTGTAAGATTGTTATGGTTTCATAGCAGTATAATATATTTCTGCAGCATTTCTCTCTTGAAAAATTCATAATACTTTATAAGGAATGAACTAATTATCACAATACCTTTTGAAGTTTTTTTGTTTTTTTTTTTATTGTAATGCTTTGAGAGCTTAAATTACAATATATGCAGGTAACGATATATGCAGGTTATAGTTGTCCATGGAAGGCCTACGTGGAGGTAAAAATGGAGCACAGGTTTGTTGAAATGGTTGGTCTCTGATTTTGCTCTTTTGCTTTGATTTGTGAGGAGAGAAATTAGTGCTATCAGATGCTATCTAGCAAGGAGAGTCTAAGGAGCACTGGAGCATAAAGAATGCATATGCAGTTAGAGGGTCTAGGTTTAGAGATTCACCTAGAATTTGTGGCTCTGCTTGCTTTGCTTACTTAAAAGTATAACCTAGAAGTCTATGATGCCAATGATGTCTCATTCTGGAGTGTTTGTTCATCATTCAGATACATAGACTCTGTAGGATAGTTCAGATGTCTTTACTGGAAGTCAGGCTGATGACCTCTCCAACAAGATTTAGTAAAAAGCTTTCTCAAATGCACTGGTCTTGACCTACTCTGTACAACCCTTGAGTCATACAGATCTCAGGAGATCTGATTACTGCTGCAGCTTGGCATAATTTTTGTTGTTACAATCATGGTGTAAACCAAACTGGTGTAAGCAATGGAAGAAAGGGCTAGAAGTGGAGCAGGAGTCAGGCCACCAGCTGTCTGTCTGTGCTGCTACCTGCCCAGCTTATCGCATGGGTTGTTGCACTGTGTTTGCATGGCAAGATTTTGGTAGTGGGGCTTACTCTAGGGTGGCTTTTGTGAGAAGCTGCTGAAAGCTTCCTGTGTCCAATGGAGCCACTGCCAGCTGGATCCAAGACCCACCTGCTGCTGGTCAGGGCTGAGCCCACCAGTGATGGTGGTAGGGCCTCTGGGGTAACATTGTTAAGAAGGGGAAAACATTACTGTACAGAGGTGAATTGCAGCCAGAGAAGAGAGGAGTGGGAATATGTGAGAGAAGAAGTCCTGCAGACACCCAGGTCAGTGAAGAAAGCGGGGAGATGCTACAGGCAGTGGAACAGACATTCCCCTGTGGCCATATCAGGTGGCTGCCCAAAGGAAGCTGTGACCCTGTAGGAAGCCTGTGCTAGAGTGGACTTTTGGCAGGAGCTGTGAATGCATGGAGGGAGGAGCCCAGACAGGAGTGTGTTTCTTGGCAGGACTTGTGTGCTCACAAGGGGCTGTTCTGAAGGACTGCACCCCATGGAAGAGACTCATGCTTCAGCAGTTTGTGCAAAACTGCAACCAGTGGAAAGGGCACACATTGGAGAAGTTTGTGGAGAACTATTTTCCATGGGAAGCATCCCACACTGGAGCAGGGGAGGAGTGTGGTGTCCTTTCCCTGAGGACAAAGGTCCAGCAGAGAAAATTTGGGATGAACTGACAGCAGCTCCCATTTTCCATCCCCCAGCACCACTGAGGGGGAGAAAGCAGAGAAAATGGGGAGCAAAATTCAGGAAGAAGAGTGGGGTAAGGGGAAGATATTTTAAAGATTTTATTTAATTTCTCAAATTCCTCCTCTGACAGTATATTCAATTCATTTTGCCCAAGATGAGTCTGTTTTGCATGTGATGGTGACTGCTTAGTGATCTCTCCTTATCCTTTTCTCAACCCATGACCCTGTTTCTATTTTCTCTCCTCTGTCTAGTTGAGAAAGGGACTGACAGAGCAGCTTTGGTGGGCACCTGGCATCCAGCCAAGGTCAACCCACCACAGCCATATTGATCTCTCAAGAGTCTTGCACAGCACTGTAAGCCTTTGTTTTACAGACTGTCCATATTTCTGGTAAACCCTTTGGGATCAGACATGAAGTAACCACCCACTGGCTGATAATTTTTAAACATACAAGATAACCTTGGTGGCTCTTTGTGATGAATTGCCCTTGACATGAGGGAGGTTGCACATTTGTTTCTAGTCCTGAATCAGAGCCCAGAAGCAGAAAGGAATTGTGCTCTGGAAACTCGCCATAACCAGGCTTGTGGCAGTCTGTAGCACAGCAGTTCTGCAGTGAGTCTGCATGGGTATCATTGTCATTACAGCTCATCCTCTGCATAATACTTTCTCCCCTGGCTGGTGTCTCAGGAATCATGACAGCCTTGCTGGAGTCATATCAGAAACATCCTTGACCAAACCCCAGGTTCACTCCATGACCTTATTGATCACTGGCAGTGCCTTCTTGCCTGGAATTTTAGTTTTGTTTTTGTTTTGGGTTTTTTTTTGTGGGTTTTTTTCCCCAGGGAAATACGTGAATTGAACATGTATCTTGTGAAGATACCTACCTGCTTTGCTGGTTTTTGTTACCTGACCAAATTCTTATGAATTGTAGTGTCCAAAAGGTCTTGAGCCACATCCTTAGCTCTTACTGGGTGCCCAGAGACTGAGCCTTTGATAGCTGAAGATTTGCTTTGAAAAGAAACTGTTCAGCCCATCCTGTCCTGAGAAGATATCTACTCTTTTATTACAGTTAACAAACTGACATTTTTCAAGAACCTTCCAAGCAAATGCTTCCACTCCGTTCCCACTGTTGCTGTTTTGACTATTTCAGTTACTGGCAATCTAAGGAGCTTCTTTGATTTCTTGTTTGGGTACTTTCCCTCTCCTGTAGACCATGGATAGGGACAGCTTGTGAAGGTGTACTGTCAGCAGTGAGGAGAAATAAATATCACTGTGGCCTAGACAGAGTGTGGACATGGAGACAGTGAAGTTCCCTTCAGTGCTCAGCTGCCTATATTGGTTCACTGCAAGTGCTAGAGTATTCCCAGATACTCCTTAGATGGTCACTGATGTTACTGTAATAGTGACCTGCCTCAGCATTCTTTCCATAGCAATGCTTCCTGTGGCCTGGTGGAAATACTCCCAGTTGTCTTCATATCAGTCAGGTTCTGCATGTTTGGTCAGTGGTTTTCCAGTGCAGAGAGAGCAAGGACAGTGTGGTCTGTGCTAATCCTGGTTCTCCATCTGAAAAAATTGCCTGTGGGAAACCTGGTGGAGGACTGGCTTTCCTGGCTGTGTTTGCTCATGTGCTTTGATTTTCTGGGATGTTCTGCCATGCTTCCGTTCATATTTTTGCTGGATCAATGCAGCTTGTCTGTACAGAACAAAAACAATTCGTTGCATGTGCTGTAGTGGAGAGCATATTGTGTGGTGTTCTCTCCAGGGCTTTAGGGGTGAGTTAGCTGGAAACAAGGATGAACCTTGGAGGTGGGGAATCTCCTGAAGATGCACTGCAGCTGTGCAGGATGAACAGTGAGAGGCTGACTCTTTGGTTGTCTCTGAAGGTGCTCCCAGAGAGCAGTGTATATCCTGTCCATAGAGCTAAGTGTGTGTTAGGAGGAGGGCTGAACAAAGAAGTGAAGTGGATATTAATGCATA
The DNA here is from genome assembly GCA_034509425.1 of Eopsaltria australis. Classification (NCBI taxonomy): domain Eukaryota; kingdom Metazoa; phylum Chordata; class Aves; order Passeriformes; family Petroicidae; genus Eopsaltria; species Eopsaltria australis. The sequence continues at coordinate 223,902 of JAVTVJ010001163.1, read as the reverse complement.
AGAATGGAGTTGAAGAAGAACAAGAGGAAGATTATGCCATTGTTTGAGATTGATTTAGCAGAGCTTTTTATATTGGACTTTTATTTCTGTGGCCCTCAAGAATTAAAGGATACCATAACTCATGTACAGTGCAATCTGCTTTACAACTCACACTTAATATTTTTACGAGGCAGTTATATTTTCAAAGTATATTTTCATGGAGTTACATGGGATTGTATATGATTCATTAAAAATTTCTTAATTAAATTAGTAGGTATGTATCAGGGTGCATGCATTGCCAACACTTGTAGATGTTTTGAACCTGTTCAGAGGACCTTGATCTCTAGAGTAATAACGAAAAATTAGTTTGTGCACCCTATATCTATCAAGAAATTGCATCCATGCAGGGTATTGTGGTGTTTTTGTGTGGCTTAGAGATGTATTTACTCTCTGCTGGAAGCAGAGTCCATACTGGAAAAGGCATAAAAGGTTCCAGGGCTTGAAATGATGTATTGTGCTTGGGACCTTTGTTTCCAGAAGCAAATCAGAGAAATAAAGTTTCTTAACACTGAATTTGGGATTAGACTTTAGACCCAGTGAATGCTGTCTTTATTTCTTCTTGGATTAGTGTTTCTATGTAAATGTCTTCTCATGGTTTATTGCCATTTATTTTGGGATGTCATGATATCACTGGGATGATTTGGATCATAAACACAGGAACAGTGCTCTGGTAGATGACATGTATTTGGTTTGTTTGCACTTAGTAGAAGTTTCCAAGAATGCTCCTTTTTTTTTTCTTAAGGGCATTTTACTAGCTCCCATTTGCCTTTCAGACAAGGAGTTATTTTTAAAAGTAAAATGAGAATATGTGGAGAAGCAAAGTGCAGTTCTTTCCATTTAATTGGAATATTTCGTTTTGAACATAATTAATATATTGCCTTTTTTTTTGTTTGTTTTCATTAATCTGTAAAGAGTTTTTGATATATCTGGATGTGGTTTTCTAAATAGAACCTTGGCAGACTTCCACTGCAAGCTAGTTTTTAATGCTATTTCATTAGCTGACTTATCAAAATACTGTAATCAATGCCTGTCATAACATAAGTACATGACCATTTGAGTAGCCCAAGTGGCTATATTTGCTTCTCTCTGAAAGGAGTTTTAATTCCTAAGGGAAACAGAAGGTCAAATCAACATTGGCAAACTTACCTTCCATCAGTTTGTCTATATGGTTTAGAAATATTGAAATTTTTTTTAGAGGCTCAGTGTTCATAAATTTACCTGTAAGGCACCTGGGGGCATACTGCTTTTTTCCATTTTTTTTTTTTTTTTTGCTTTTTTTCTTTTTTTTCTTCTCTGATAATGCATTACTGAAAATTATTGGATTCTGACAAGGCAAGAATACAGCATGGTATATGAATACAGAGGAATCAGTGGATGGTGTGGAATGAGATGTATGACTTCTGTTTCAGAAATTTCCAATAATCTTGTTAACTATCATATATGCCTGGACAAATTGAAAGAAGTTGCAGTTCTACAAAGACTCATCTAAAATTAAGACAATGAGCAGAATGCTGAGTTGTTATGTAGCATGATCCTTGAACAGATACTTAATATATATTTTTTATTTGAGTTGTAGAATGACAGGGAAATGAACTGGATTTTTAATGAAATTTTTGTATCTGATCTGTTATTTCTGTAGTCTGTTTTAGATTTGACAAGATTGTTTGTGCTTACCTTTGAGTTTTTGGGGATAATGTGTGTACAACAGGGAGGAAGTTTTTGTTTTGTTTTGTTTGGTTTCTAAAACTGCCTACCAAAACTTCACTTTTACAAATTTATTTATGTAATATATTCTACATGAAATACAATTTCAGGAAGTTAATATTATTTTGCTAATTTGAGTGTATATGTGGGTAGATTTGATGGAAATAAAGTGACTTTTGTAAAGGTACGTATTTTTAATACAAACTTTCTTACCTTAACTCTGAAGTGATTAGTAGTGTAACATCATTAATATTAGTTTAGCCTAGGTGTTTGAAATTTTCTCTTGATTATATGTATCATCTGGTCATATACGACTGTTTCTCTGTGAAAAAAAATTAACTCTTCAGCTATAAAACTGTTTTATGAGACCTACTTTCTGTAAATGTCTGAGGGTACTCTCAGAGACATTTTAAAGTGTGAGGTACCCATTATATCTTTAGAGCGTTTTGGTGGTGAACACTGTATTAAACTATTTTAAATAAAACACCAGATTCTTGCTAATCACTTTTTGCTAGGGTAGGGTACTTTCTGGAAAGGGAGTTGCTCTCTGACATTTTGCATTCTTAGACTGGTTAGTTAATAATGTTAGACCACAACTGTAGGAATCAAATATGGAGTTTTAATTTTATTGGTCTTGGATTGTTCTGGTTTGCTTTTTTTTTTGTTTTTGGTTTATGGTTTTGTTTTGTTTGTTTGTTTGTTTGTTTTGTTATCTGCTGAAAAACAAAATCAAAAAACATTACCCTATGTGTTTTCCAGATCTTTGAAAGATTTATAAATATGTAGTCAAAAATGATGGAAATTATACGTATTTGTTTTTGTTCATACCTAAAACCAGTACAAAAATTTAATTATATTAAAAAAAATATTAATCAACAGCAGAAACTATAAAACATGGAAAACACATATAGGTTAAACTATTGGATTATTCTTATTTCAGCACAGAATATGTCCTCAGAATCACACCTGAGAAGCTAAAAAAGAAGAAATCTGTACATACTATCATTTAGATATAGCATTTATTCTTTGACTTTTTTCTTTATGGAACTATGTATTTTTTCAATGACTGAAAAACGTGCTATCTTGTTTAATTCTTTATTTCTTTTGCTCTCATTGACATAAGCAGAGCAAAATTAATTTAATAGCCTGACAATTTTGAACCTTACTGCCTCTGTCTCCTCCTATCATCTCTGTAATGGGACAAGGCAGTTGACTTTAACAAATTCTTATTTTATTACTTCTCTTATATCTTTTGTTGTTGTTATCCACAGTGGCATAAAATAGCTGATCAAATTGTGTTGAATAACATTGCAAAATTGAAAGTTAGCGGCTTTCACAGTGTGAAACCAATAAAGAGCTGCAATATTGCTGTTCACATGACTGCACTACTACTGAGTTTTTGGGAACCTTCTTATACATCTATTAGTATGCTCCATTTGGAGTAGGATCCTCTTATTGGGTTGTGTGATATCTACAATTAAAGTTTCAGTGTGATATGTTCTAAGTGCATGATTATCTCATTTATCTTAATTGCATAGGCATTACATTGCCAAAATCAAACATGCATTTATAAAGTCAGAATACATTCCTGAGGGCTTGTCAGACTATTCGATAACTTATTATATCTGTTCTTTTCTAATACAGGGCGTATAACAAGCACATAAAATGATTTTTTTTTTTATGTTCCTGGTAGGAGGGCAGTTCATACTACACAAGGAAGTCCTAAGAAATCATGTAAAACAGAGACAATACTGAAGGTTTTAGGAAGTTGTCTATTAGAATTTCAGGGTTCTCTCTCTGATCATCCTTCTAAAGATATGATTTGATTTATAAATTTCAGTGATCTTTTTATGCAGTATATCTATTTCAGAAGAAGCTGATACAGCTATAAGGTTGTGTTCTCATTTTGAGACTGGGAAATTTGTTGTGTCTTGAAATTTTTTGAAAGAAATGGAATCTACTAAAGCAAACAAAACTAGCTGTAACAATGATATGAAAAATAGAAAACTCTTTACAATAGTTTCTTTCATTGGCTTATAAGAAATAAAGAAATTCAGTGGGCTATCTTGGTAAACTGTCTCTCTGTGTTAAATTTCCCTTTTAGAAGTCATTAGTCCATTGCATAGAAATAAAAAGAAAAATTGCATATCCTGGGGTTTTTTTAGATAAAAATAAATAATTGCATTTTCCACTTGTCTCAGCAAAAAGACAAGCAACAATACATGTGGCAGTGGGAGGCGATAATCAGATACCGCTGACATTTCCTGACTGCAAACTTTGTCTGGTGCTTGTGCCAAAGATCTAAAAAAGTCTAGAAGGATGTCTCAAGGATGTATTTCTGCTGCTTTTGCCTTCTTTGCATTTCACTAAAGACACAAGAGGCAGCAGATTTATTTTTTTTAGAAATTGGACAACTTCTCACTTTGGATAAAAACCTCTGACAAAGATTTCATTTAATCTGGTATTAAGGTTTTTTTAAACTAGGAATTGCCGTTTCTAGGGACTTGAACATTTAGGCTCAATGAATAAATACCCTTTAGAGTCTGTTGTAGTTAAAGATAGGGAATGTATAATAACATTTACCAGTCTATCTTCTCAACCTTGAACATAGGCAGTAATTTCACTCCTGTGCACATTGGCAAAGGTAGGAGGTGTAGCATTAGCACAGGATCTGCATTTGTTTCATTTTTGTTTTTCCTTTGTTATTTTGCAATCTCTCTCCAAAACTGAAACCTGCAAGTTTCACACATGCTACTGGCATTTTTGGGTAGTAATGGAGTTATTTGTAGAGCAAGAAGATCCAAGAGAGAAAAAGCAATGATAAAAATTATGTTGAAATGAAGTATTTGGAGACCTCTTACATCCTTCTCTTCTAGTGATGTTGAATGTCTGTAGAAGTGAAATATTGCTTTACTTCTGTGGAAATCAAAACATTTAGGTGAGATACGAAGAGTTAGGTGCATGTAAGGGAGATCTGAAGAACAGCGCCTTAGCTGAACTCCCTGTACTTCTCCTCTCATTCACAGCTCAAAAGGGAATAGAGATTTCAGGCATAATGTTTGGGGTTCTCGTTTATGGAAACTTTGCTGTTAGCTTTACTCTTTATTCCTCGATAGGGGTTGCCATTCTGCTTACTGATGTGTAGCTGTCTGCATATCTGTGGAACTGTTTTAAATACAAACCTGGATCTGGTCATCTTAATCCATAAATTTAATCCTACCCTGAATATCTGGTACATTTTCACTGTTGGCAAATTGGATAAGATTTGGGAACAACAAGAAGATGAGTCAGAAAGAACAAGACTCTCTTTAGGCTTTAGCACCTGTAGAGAAGGTGCCAGCTAGTTCATGCAATCTAGATTTACTAGGACTTCTGTACACTTGTTGAGAAAAATGACTGAATGCATTTGTTAATTGATCAATCCTCAGCAGAGATGACCAAGAGAACAGTAGGCCTAGGTTGTATGTCAGGGACCTCTCTTCGCTTAAATGTGTCTGCTGGGGTACTTATCTGAGCAGACCTTTGAAAAGCCCCTGGAGGAAGGGTTTCTGCACACAAGCTTAGACCAGCTTCTTATTCATACCTCTCAGCCTCTGAAGGAGTCACCCCTTGTACCTGTCAAAACTGAACCCCAGTGGAACCAGGGACTGAGGGATTTTTGAAACAAAAATGTGCATAAGGGTCACTAGATCTCAGGCTAGGGATTCAAGCAGTCTTTTGAAGAGACTAAAATCAACTTTGGTCCCTGATCCTTCAGTGTTCATATGCAACTTATCATTGCATAAACACAGACATTGTCCAGGGATTAGTTCTGATGAGAGTTTGGAGAATTTATGTCTGTGGGTAGGTGGAACACATTTAGAGTTTGCATCATTGTGTATTTTTCTATTGATTAGTCATTTCAGTTAACAGAAATCTTAATATTTACATTCCAGGGTTTATACATACTGAATAGTGTTATTACTCTGTTAAAACAAATACAATATATATTTTCCACATCATGAAAATAAAAATACTATGATAGAAAGTTTTATAACTACTTAAATGAGAGATAAGTAGCTAATTAGCTAGTCCAAAGGGTCAATATTTAAAGTTATGAAAAAACAACCCAAAGGAAAATTAGTATACTCCCCTGAACTGCCAAAAACAACTTTTGGGTAAACTAAGTGCAGCCCATTGGAATTGAAAACTCATTTGCTTTCCTGTTACTGTCATACTGCTCTTATGCAAACATGTAATTTCCTTCTGTCATCCATAGCATTCCTTTAATTTTTAATATGCTTCTAGAAACAGGTGTCTAACAGCAAGGCTAGATTTTAATTATTTATGTGTTCTCATATCTTTAGCATATACAGGCTAAACATCCACAGGTTTTTCTGTCACTTTTCATTTATACATTCTGAATTAGAATTAGTTACATGTGGCAGTTCTGTACAGATGTGGTCACAGTAGATTCTGCATGCTAGATCCTGGTGTCTAAAGACGTGACTATATCTAGTACTTTAATATGGATGTAAGGTCTGTGTAGTTTCAACAGAAATATGAGAATACATGGCCATTCCTTCCCTCTCACTGTCAAATACAGAACATAACTCCATGAAGGTTAAATGAAAAGTATTTCTGTGCTCACTGTAAGTTAATGCCTTGCTGAGAGCATGGATTCATTAAAAGCTTTCCCAAACTCATTTTGTTACATTTTGTACTGCTTGTGTGTGGTCTTGTAGAAGTTTCTTACTGCTGCTGATGTCATTCTAACCTAGGGTATCCTTTTTATTTCTCTCTGGGCAGTATCTTAACCCAACAGGGTTTTTTAGTTACTATTTCCTACTGTGGGAGGCTGGAATGGTAATGTTAATGACTCAAAGCACTCGCCTGTTTTGGAGGAGCTGGGGTGCTTTGCTGTGGCAGGGTTTGCACCCCCAAGAGGAAGAAGTGAGTTTTGGGGTTTGTGATGCCCAAACCTATGACTGGCATAAAACAGAAGGGTGAACACTCACCCCAGAGAGAGCCTCTGGATTTTGAGCCACATAAAGGAGAAGACTGATCAGAAGCAGACCCTGTGGAGGCAGGGTAGTTAATTATAAGTGTTAATTATTTCATCTGAGACTTTTTTTTTCTATTGTACCAAAAATAAATGATGACCTCTTACAGTCAAAATGTTATACTGGGCAAAAGGAAACATACTTTAACACGGGCCCAAGAATTTACTACTGATCTATTTAAGTCTTAGCAACCTAATCAAAAAGACAACAAGCAGGTTCCAAAATACGAGTTTAAATTAATACAGCAAAGTATTTCTAATCAAAATTCTCTTTAAAATATGTAAATGGGAAATGTTGCAATTTTTGGCCTTTTTCTCGGGTGCTGTGCTCACATTTCCAGCATTCCTCTCTGGTGATTGTGTCAGTTTTCCTTAGGCAGAGTAGTGGTGGGAGAGATCACAGGGAGATTTCAGGACACTCCTCTTTGCTGGGGGGATTTCGATGTTGATGTTGATTGATCTCCTTCCTTCACAGGAGTGGAGCCTGATCCTCCTTATGTCAATGTCCTTCCCACCCTGCGGCCTCTGGCTGCTCCCAACAGAGCGTGACCATGCCCCAAAGCCCCCTTCCTCTGCTCAGCCTTTGCACGGTCTCCTGTTTCTTAGACAGCAACTAAGGATCTGTTTCCAGACCCTTCCATGGAGGCACTGGCACATCTCAGGCTCAGCAGGGGAGGCACCAGGCCCTTGGCCCCGAGGCAGAGCTGGAACCAGCCCAGCCCAGCTCTGAGGTGATCCCAGGCCAGCCCTGAGACTGGTGCTCTCAGCTCAGGGAAGAGCCTGTGGCATGAACGGGAGCAGCAAAAATTATATTCACTGGTCTGCAGTAGGTGAAAGATAGAAGTATGTGTATCTGATGAGTTATATCCAGGAAGAGACATTGAAGTCAATTGTCTATTCTTTGAAGGCTGTGTAGACTCATAGTTTTGGCTTTGGTGATTTGTAATTGAGTTGTGAGAGTATCCCTGAAAATAAAGCAACTATGTTTCAACATTTTTTCTTCAAGCAATATGAAAATACAGAACAAAGTTTGCATGCAATTTGTCTCATAATAATCAGATCTCTTCCTGATTATCATGTGTTGTGGTCATATTTAATTTTTACTTTGAAATGAGTCTTTTTTTTTTCTTTTAATAGTGTATTCTGAGACTGTAGTTACTGCTTTTGGCATGAGTCTAGCAAAAAGGACAGTGGTATGAATAGTAGTTGAAATTTAAGCAAAAGTCTAACAAGTTTAAATTGTGATTTACAGTAATGAGGACATCCTTTTGTGTGGAAATTTCTCAAAACTAACATACAATAAAAGTAATGTGAGGGGCTATTGAAAATAGTCTACTTTTTTTCCTGCTTCAAAGAGACATCCCACAACTTCAGCACATTTTTGTAATCATGACGTTATGATTCACAACAGTGGGTGGCAAACATGTCTGTTCCTGAAGGACTCTGACTCTGAGTGATGTTCCATGTCAAATTTTATGGCTTCCAACATGAGACTAATGTATGAACAAGGAACTGGGTTACTTGGGAGAGAGAGAGATTAGATGTTGTCTAAAAAAAGTATAACAATTATATATTCATGAACATTAGTTTTGACAAGAAAGTGACTAAATCTACACTGAAAGGGTCAGCGAGAAATTTGTTTTGAGTTCAGTAGAACTAGCATGTCACTGTATCCAAAATAAAGCAAACCAGAATAACCTGAATTTAACTAGTTGGATACTCTGGTCAGTTGTTTAGGGTCATCTGGCTTTCAAATCTCAATTCATTATTTTTGGAGTAATTTAGAGCTCAGGACCTTGAATACTGAGAAACACAAATGGGAGCCATAGATGAAAAAGGGGAGATTTCAGTCATGTGAATGATGTCAGAATATAAGTTTGAGAAGGTGGTGTACTTCTTGTCTTGTTATTGTCCAGAACACATGTTATGTGAAAAATAAAGAATTTAGTGTATTTTAAATCTTATCAGTCTAATCAAAGAGTTCTTCTTTAGTCCAGACACCTATTTATTACAGAAAAAAGAGAAAATAAAATAAGAGAGAGAATACTAGTAAAGGGGGGAAAAAAAATGCTTATTATTACACATAGACTTCTTACTATCTACTGATTTCAATGGTGTCATTTTCGTTCTTCCCATGCTTTTCTATATCCCAAGCCTGTTGGTGGGCCACCACCATCACGAGTACTTTGCTGGGAGGGTATGATGTCTGTGCTGGGCATTCCTTTGTCCTCTGCCGGGGGGACTGATATTGGTACTGATGGTTTCTTCTTCCTCACTCTAGTGCTCACTTAGGACTATTATTGCATGTTCTGTGTCGTACCTTGGTTTAACTCTTCAGTGTACAAATTCACATTAAAATCAAATCTGTTAGAGTGTATGAACACACTGGTGGGTAGTGTTCTTAATGCTCTTTGTTGCATCAGCATCTGGTTTTGTCCAGTTTCCAGGTCTGCATTCCTTTAACTCACTTTTTGTTTGTTTTTTTTAGGTTTTTTTTTGTTTTGTTTTTGTTTTGTTTTGTTTTGGTTTTTTGTTTGTTTGTTTGGTTGGTTTTTTTTGTTTTTAATGGTCCTGGGGCCTTAAAGGATCCTCTTATCACCTCATGCTTTCACCTCACGACACTGCATTCTATGTCCCCACTATCGAGACCTGTGTTAGCATATCATGCCTCTGTTCCTCTAGGTTACATCATTACACTAGTCTTAATATTTCTGTTTTCAGAAAATGTTATTCCTTTATTATTCCTGTTGTTATTCCTGATGGTAAAAATTATGATTATACCAAAATTATTCAAATACATATCAGGCTGTAGCCACCTGAACCATTGAAAATTTCTTTTTCCACCAAGAAAAGTTAAAGCAAAGCTCCAGGCAGACCAAGACATGCCCAGTCAAAGCAAGTCTGACAGGTGTCAGTCCCAAGGCCATGCAAGGGTGGTTTCAAAGACAGCATGGCTTGTTCCTAGCAGCAGCAATATGGTGTTTTCTGGGCTTCAGGGCTGCAAAGGTTCACAGGGATAAAGGATAAGTAAAGGATGACAAAGAGAAGTGACATTTGACAAGGATCTGCTGTTTCCACTGCAGGAATAAGCCCTTACTTGACTGCTCATATCCAAAATTTCACCATTTTTGAGTGTTTCTTGTTTGATGCGAAAACTTTGTTGTTTAAAAGGTGGTAATGAAATATATTCACTGAAACAAATGCAGTCACTGCTGACATTGTATCAAGCTCGGTTCAGTGATCATTCTGGCTGCAGTTATACATGCTTTCTGTCAGGCAGCAGGGCAATTTACTACAAAATGTTCTCAATAATATTGACAGAAAGATATTCTCCAAATTTATCATGAAAAACATAAGCTAGAAATTTTATAGTGGGTTGGATTTCTGTAAATTTTTACAAAAGAATATATTTAAACTAGTCTTTTCTGTGGGTGTTGTGCATAAATTTCTGCATACAAGAAATGGTAAAAAAGAAATAGCTTTGGTCATTCAACTTGCTCAGTTCTGGAGTATGAACTCTTACCACGTATTACAATGGGAATTTGTGGTTTTAGTGTATCTTTTCTGTTCTTTAACAGACTAAACAGAACCCATTGAGGTACATCTTAGCTAAAAGCATAGAGAAAGCTTTTGCAGTGAAAAGCTTCAAGTATGAATAGGCAAAAGATGTAAAATTTTTCAGAATAGGAATCTTAATAAACTCATTTTACAGCTGAGGGGGGACTGTGTTGTAACTGGATTCAGGAAAATTGTCAAGCTTAAGTTCATTGTTCTTGGAATAACATCTAGGCTTTTCCATACTGAGAGCTTTTTCTCTGTCTGAGATATTTCTCTGAAGCGTGTTTGTCGTCATATATTATGGGTCTGGGACACTTGCCTGTGATTGTATGATTGCTCATGAATGCTCTGCTAATGGTATTTTTCCTGAAGAAAAATATTGACTCATTTGTTTTGAACTCCTACTCCACCCACATGTGGTAGTGTAGAATTATGTAAATTTAGTAAATGAGAAAAGTAAAGTTCTACCAAGTGTAACAGCATTTATTTGGGGGTATCTCTTATTTCAGAGTGTTTTCAGACTGAGCAGTATGGAAGTCCTGTTATAACACCTGTGAAGGTCCAGGTTTTTGTATTTGATCCCTAAAAATATTGTCTTTTGAGAAATTATAAAATAACTGAAAATTGCCAGTAGATCTTTTAGCTGTAATTAGGCAAACTGAGCCTTACTTCCATTAATCCAATTTAGATTTACTGTCTTTATTAAGAGTTAAAGGTTTTAATTTTAGAGTTTAATTCCTGTGATTTTAGAAGAATAACTAACTTTAAAAAATATATTTTTATCAAATTAAGACTGGCAAATGTAAAAGGGATTTTCTGTTTATTTTGGCCTATTCCAACATATTTTGTGCTAGTGAAGTTTCTATTCTTTTGCTTGGTAAGAATAGCAATTCCATCTAGATACTTTAAATCTGTCTCACCTGTTTTAAGCCATGCCTCCATTTGTTTCAAACTCCTTATGTATGGAAAGGACAGTATATTATAAAGTATTTAAAGTGAAAAATAAGTCATAAAGGAATTGAAAATGCTTTATTGCACAACCCACCCCCCCACAACCCTGAGAATAATATTGTAAGGATTTCAGCTCAAGAATGTGGTGTTGTCCTCTTTTAGGATATCCTGTATTTTTATTTAAAAATCTATATTGACAATACTGGATATTTATTATTGTTGATTCTTTTTCCTCATGGTGGTTATGCTTGGGAAAAACCAGAAACTTAACTACGAAGGATTCATTACAGTACTTTCTGTTCCAGGAGTACAGTCGTATCCATACAAAGCTTAAATGAATATGTATTAAACTACTGCAGGACTAAGTCTTATCATAGCAATATTTGAAAGATCTCTACATTCTCCTGAACAGGGTAATGTAGTGTGGAAATTTTGAGAACCCATCAAACAGAATGAATAAGTAGCAAAAAAAGAATTCTGTTCTGAAATTAATTTTTTTCCCATTGCTAATTTCTTTCATTTGTTTAAATTGGCAAGTAAGAATTGGTTTTCTTGGGTTTTGATATTTGTATTCTTGATAGCCATGATTTTTGCCATTCTTGACCTTTCATTTTCAATGAAGAACTTGCAAATTAATGAAAAATGGTTGAAAAAATCTTGATTTAGAAGTCAAAAGTCTTTTAAAGTTGAATTGCAAACTTTTTCAGAGCACTGTCTTTCTGTAGAATACAGGATTTGTGATGGCTTTTTTAAAACTCGTAAGGATAAAAATTTTGGCACATAAGCCTCTTTGATTTAATTCTTAAATACTTAAAAAGTTTACTTTCATCCTAGGAAATGTCTTTCTGATATATGGCTTTAGTGCCTAAGGGAATCAGCAGGTATGAATCACACCAGGTGATAGAGGTATGATGGAGAAGATTGAAACAGTGATTAGGGTTCTTAATTAGCAAGAATCTACAGGCTATAAATTAGTGCCAGCAGAAGTCATTAAACTACTTTATTTGAATTAAGTGAAAAGCATGCTTAGGTTTAGGAGACAAACTTAATGTGACAACTAAAAGAAAAAACAGATACTTTTATGTGAGGTACAATACAGATGTGTTTCAAATATATTTGAAACAAACATAGCCCACTCATTTTTTTCTGTTTTTATTAAAAGCTCCTGTTTGTTATTCATTAAGTGATTTTTTCCTGTTTCTTTTTTAATATGTGTACAATATTTACTTTTTCTTCTTCTTTTTGCTGTATTTTTATAAGGGCAACTGTAAAGGATTTGGAATCAGACACGTAGGGAATAATGCCTCTTTGTAGTGTAGCTGCTTTTGCAGTCACTTTGTGGGCAAATATCTCCTGGGTTCAGAAAAGGAAAGCATTCATTCAAGGTGTCTCTGGTCAGAGAACCCCATGGGTTTTTACAGTTTTTTTGTGTGTCTGTGTCTGTTGCACCAGTCCATTCTGAGTGCATATAAAGCTTCTGGGCATCACAAAGTTTGCAAATAGACTGTGCCCTGATCTTGAGCAGATGTTTGGTCATTAGGGATCTCTAGGACCTTCAAAGTCTTTTTAGTTAATTTAAATGGGATCATTATCCTTATTCTCTCTATACCACTATTACAGGAAGGAGTCCTTTTGTGGTGTGGTATGCCAACAGGCCTTAAAATTTACTTGGACTTTTTTTCGTTTGATACTTTATCTCCGTCTAAGCAGTTTGTGGGCAGAATAGGGTTTGGGGGATTTTGCCTATTTTTTTTCTGACTAGTAAACTTTCTACATTCCTCCCACGCCTTCTTTCCCTCCTTTCTTTAGGAATGTAAATAATAATTTTTAGTATATTCCCTTTTTGCCTTTCTTGTATTGAAAATGTACTGGTATCCTACCATCTGATCTGACTACAGGAGATGGAAAGCTGTATTACCTGTAGCACCTCTAAGCACATCAAAATGACCTCCCTTAGTACCAGAGACTGATGCTTGCATCCAGCCTAGTTCTGAATCCTTGTTCATCATCCATGTAGCACAATCTATTGTTCATATATTTGATTAGAGTCTTCTTGACAGATAATATATCTAGAGTTTGTTGAATCTGACTCTGAAGATGAGTCAGTTTTACTCCTCCTCCCTCTCCTACTCCTCCTGACATTTCTGCATCAGAAGGAGTAACATTCTATTATATTTTTTTTTAGAGATAAAAGGGAATTCAGTCTGAAGAAACCATATCTACATGTATCAAACAGAAAACTTTTGGAGTATTAGTGCAACCCATTGAACATTTTTGTGACCCCTTACTTTCTGGCTTCTGACAGCTTCCTTGGAAGTTTTTTCCCCTCCTTATCTTTTTGGTCCAGGAATCAGTAGATCTGAAAAGCAGAGTGCTAAGGAGACTGTTTTTTTTTTATCAATAAGTGAATAGATTTGCTGTAGAGCCAAGAATGGAACATCTTGTAACAGTTGGCAGCATTACTAAAAGAATAAGTATCCTCATGGAAGGGGCAGAGCAAAACGAGAGTTTTGATCAAGAGGAAAGAAGAGTCTTAAGCTTTCAAGAGTTGTTGCATTAATGTAAATAGCTATCTGTTTTATTCTGGATGTTGTCCAGTGACCAGAGGAACCAAGAAAAGTAATTTTCAGGCTCATTTGGTTTTGAAATAGGACACATTTTTGGCTATTTGACATCCTTTGTTCTTTTCTGGTAGACCCAATCTGGCTTTGTATGTCTGATATCAGAGAGTGGTGTTTGTAGTTTTTTGCTAAGGAGGTTGCCACTGCATATCTACATGAGGTGACTCTTATTTACAGTTCTGAAGTGCTCATATCTGTACTGCTAAAGAACGCTGGAGTGTATCGTGCAAGACATAGAGGGAAGCTTTTCAGTCAGTTCATCCCAGGATTAGCAGTGAGAATGAAAGTTCTTGCTGGAACATCTCCCATTCAGAGAAGATGAGCCATGCAGGGCAGTTCCCTATTTTAATTTTTCTCTTGGAAGTAGAGTTAAAGTTGGTCAATGCTAGTCCTAGTTCTCTACTACTCCTGTAAAGGAGATGCCAGGGAAATAGCTGGAGCACAGCATACTCTGGCTGGCTCCCTAGTTATGTTATGACTGCTTGTTGTTCCTGATTGTGACAAGTAAAAGCATTTCCTTGTTTAGGCCTTGTATTCTCTAAGCCTGGGACAGAAAACACTTCCTGGCTGCATCCCATCGTAGATCTGCTGTATCCAACAGATTTTTGATGCTGTAGAAAATCTGTCAGTCTGTGTAGATCACATATTCACAAGCTGCTCCTAAGAGCCAAAGATTACCATGCATGAAGGAAGCTTTACTGTCAAGGAAATAATTTCTCCAGGGTCTACTTATATCAACACTTTCAGCCATTTTATTCCCTTCCCCAAGGAAAGAGAAGGAAATAAGCATACAAGGACACAATTACTTTGCTCAAAATCAACCTTGAATTCAGTAGATTGTTTAAGTTCTGACTACAACATTTGTCCCCTGGACACAGTAGTTCCTTCCAAGTCACACACATCAGTGGAGTCTTTATAAAGCACAATCTACTCAAACCCAGGTGTGGAACATGTTTGTCAGACCAAGGTGCCCGGATCAGTGGGATTCTAGAGCTTGTATACAAACTACTGTGAACAGAAAGGAATTTCATTAATTTCTGCTTTTCTGACCGGTTTGAAAAACAGTGAATGTAGTCTAAAATGAAGTTCTCTATAGTATTTAGAGACGTCCAAACTGATTCTATATGTTAGAAAAGAGTGCACATAATGTAGTCTGTATGGATATATATGTATACGTGCATCAATTTATGTATCTTTCAGGATCTGGACAAAACTAATTTGGCATGGACCCTGTTATTTTAATAACTGGATTTTGTGGTAAGGTTCCTTTCTATGTTGGTGGATGTAATTACCAAAGGAATGATGCTAGGTCTACCACTGGGTGATACAAAGGGACATTTGGCACAATAATTCCTGACAAGACATCTTCCCATCTAATGAACAGAATATTTGGGAAGGGGAAACTTTAATAACTCTTTAAAAAAATTAAAATATCCATGTAACACAAACGTTTAATAAGATGTCAGAATTCCAGAAAAGGGATTTTTTTAAATTTTATTTTTGTGGAACAGATACACAGTCATTGTGAAATCACACGTATATAAACCCAAAAAATATAATTATGGTAAAATATATAACCGTCACTTAATCATATAATTATAACCTATATAATTAATGAATATACATATATGCAATGATGTATAAAATATTCTATCTATATACCTATATTTTTATACATATGTAAACATAAGGCATATTTCTAAGTTTTTCTTTAGTCATCTTCTTACTGAAAAGTTTCTTGCATTTTGTTTTCTTAGCTTTATCCATTCTGAAAACTTTTTGATGTAAGGATATGTCTTAAATATTAATTTTTCTTGATGTATAATGATCTGTGGTGAAAGAGAAAATTACTTAATTTTTTTTTCTATTATTATGTGACTAATTGGATGCAGAGCACATGGAGGAACATTAATGTATAATATGAGCTACATTATTGGTCTCATAACCTGAGCTGGAAGACAGGTGACACTTCCCAGATCAGGTCTGTAAGCATGTGCCAGCTTTATTAAAATTGTGAGACTGTTGTGAATTTTGCCCCATGAACACTGACATTTCACTGTCAAGGAATTTTCTGATCTGATTGCTCCAAGCACTTCTGAAGGCTGTTTCCTCTGGGCCTCAAGGGGTCTGGGTCTGATTCCTGCTCTTCAGCTGCTGCAGACCTGTCCCGTCCAGGCTGGAAGCTGCATCTCCTCAGTTGCTGGGCTGGGGCTGGGGCTGGAACTGCACCTTTTGGAGACAGCCAGGGCTGCTGTGGTGCTGCCAGAGCTGCACACTGTCTTCTTGCTGCTAGGAAAGGCGTAGATTCTTGGAGGACATGACTTCTGCTTCCTCACAAGAAACAAAGATCCAGTTTCTGCACTGACAGAAACACAGTGTTGGGGTGGGTGTTTTGTTTCCTACCTGGTGCAGAATTTCTGTGTCGTTTGGCAGATAGCAAAGACAAGAGATCTGCTCCTCTAAGGGGTGGAACATCAGTGTCTCCTGGCTGACAGTCCAAGACTTGATTCTTACTGGCTTTGAGGGTGGGAGAAAAGAGGAAGGAAATCTTTTAGTGTTTGAGTTCACACTGAAATACTTAATTTGTAGGCAGACAGGTGATGGTTCCTGCTGTGTATAAAATACTGTCCAACACTGATAAAACAGGTTATTAATTTCTATTGAAAATGCCTTAGCTTCACCAAAAGACTGAAAGGAGAATTAAGAGCTGACTAATATGTTTTCTACATTCTCATCATCTTCTGTAAACAGATATTTTGATCTGATATTGCCATCAAATATTGTAATAAATTTTATTAATCTTACAGTTTTCCTTTCATGCATCTAGCTATTCATAGGGTGTCTGAACATTGCTGTGTAGCAAAATTAAAAATTTGCAAAAAACACCCACTAGCTATAACAATAATAATCATAATAATGAATCCGTCATATCTGCTTAGGGAGTTGACTACACTTGTGAAAATTTAGGCTTGTCTTTACAGCAAATGATGGCTGTGAATTTCTTTGGCATATTATCTTCTGTGGACTTATAATGTCATTAGTTTAATATTTATTACGCTTCATTAACCATATACAAGTTTCTAAATTATTTAATTTTCATAAATGTAAGCTATCTTTGCATAATTCTAATAATTAGAACATTGTAGTTAGAACTTTGCTCTGTCTCAAAGTCAGTGAGAAGAAATTGTCTGTTAATGAGAAAACCTGCTACTATTAGAGAGATATTTCACATAGTTTAGTATTTTTCTTGAGGCCCAAGCAGATGTTGAAGGAAGTGAAAATAATAAGATTTTATATTTCTTTGTAAATACTAATGCTGCTCATTTTGGGTAAACTAAGCAAATTCTTACATTTCAAACCTATTTTGTCAGCAATCTTTTTTCTTGAGTTAGGAGTTGCAGACTTTTGATAACAGTTCAAGTTGGAAACGTGCATTTTACAATAAACAAAGCACAGGCTCTGATGTTTAAAATCGACTGTTACAGATATGCTTTGCTTTTAAATGGGTTATAGATGTACCTGTCATATTTGTCATGAAATGCTGGGTTTTCCCTACATGGAAAAAGTGATATTTGAATAAAATTATCTCAGGGTGAAGTATCAGTAACTTTGATCATGACTGAAAACAGGGCTATTCTTGGCTCTCTTACACATAGTTTCTATTAACTAAGTTTCACCAGTCAACGCATGATGAGCAGCCTGATGTGTCTTGTTAGTAAGTACAGCAAATAGCTGTGAGAACACAGAAACTTTCAGTCTGCAGTCACACCTAGGTCTGTTTGCTTGGAGAGCAGATCAAGAGGTATTTGGAATATTCACAGTGGTTAGTGAAGCTGGGAAGGGATACCCATCACTGCAAATCAGATGTCAGTTAGGAGTTTCTGTATATCAAGGGATTAGTCAATATAATTTATACTAAGGAATATATTTTAGTTTATTTAAAATTTCACCTGTTAAAAATGGCTAATATGTGATAAAAACTAACATAAAATAAAAAGAAAATAGCTAGATAAGCCTTACTATTCAAGCTGAATATATAATGCACAAAAATATAGAAATCATTAATATGACGAAATGAGTTTTATGGTGGTTTCAATGATTCAGAAGAATAACATAGGAAGAAACTTACCTTTTAAAAATGAGGGATTTCTGATTTACTATTTCTCTATAAAGCATAGTTTATTTGTGCTAGCCTCCAGCTGAGTTATAGACCAAGGAGGATAAGCGCCAAGGACTGCAATTGTACAAAATGTCCTTGCTGAGATACTGTTTCATCTCTTTTAGATCAGGCTGTATAATACTTGGGCTCAAATAACCTTTAAAATGCTTCTACTCTGAAATCAGCAACAGTAAAGTCAGTGCTTTCTTATGTTTTATTATATGTCATTTTCTGCTCATTACTGAACTATACTGAGATATATTTTAAATGAGTGGGTTTGGAACTCTTCACATCTAATTCATAAATGTTCTTCCCCCCCTCCATTTTTAGTTTAGAACCAACAATGTGCTTTTGCATAGGATGATCGTTTTGTTTGCCCACTGTTTTATAGTGTGGTCTTGCCATTGATAGACTTATTTTCTGCACATAACAGAATAATCAAAATATTTACACTGTTATTTGGACTTAGACTTGTAGGAAGGGGACCAGAAGAGATGTCCAGATGTGAAAGAGTGATGCTTGCAGAGCATTCTGAAGGATAGATCTTTAATGGGATCTTGAAAGTCATGGTGTCACTGATATTGAAATATGAGTCTGTGCAGAAACCACGGTATTTTTCTTCAGAATCTGTAGACTTAGTTACTTGGTTTAATAGTCATTCTGGCTTACTATTTCAGTAACTATGCTGTAAAAAATAACTGCCCTTAAAAAATCCTCCTTAGGAATAAAATGTGTCATTAGCCCCTTTTAAGTGATTTAAAATAGAAATTATTTTAAGCAAAATAAACCAAAGAATGCGTTAATGGAAAAATGAAGATGTTACAAGAGCATCATAGCCCTCAGACCTTCTAAAATATCAAGACCACTTTGAAAAAAAAAAAAACCCTGAGGGCCAACCTCTTGATTTTAGCCTTATCTTTCCCATAAGAGTATTTATTATATGGAACTCAATTATTTATTTTTTTCTTTCTTTCTCTTTTTTTTTTCTTTTTTTTTTTTTAAACATGAATTACTTGATGTGGTTTTCCTAGAGCGACCTCTTGAAGTTTGTGGTAAGCTATTGGTTTATTGGAATTTACTCCTTTTTGTACCCTGTTGGAATTGTGGCAGACCTTATTACATCCTCCATTAGATAGTATTAATGTATTTTCCCTTGTCTAGTCAATCGTAAGTGTGGAACCAAAATTCTTTTTCTCTTCTCATTATGTTGAACTTGGTGATGGCTCTTGCTTTCTTCCTTTCCTATGCTATGGGCTCCTTCAACCAAGTTCATTTTATGAGAGCCTCCAAGTCCTTACTTATTTCCCTTCTGGTAAAAGCCAATTTAGGACAGCTGGTCCAGTAAGTTACTTTGAGATTACACATATTCCTTTATGTAGTTTTTTGGTTGTCTAGTGTATTTTTCCTGATAGTTTTGAAATTACAACCAACAAAATAGTTTTCAAAGAAAAATATAAACCTTTTCTTTAATTAGAAACTGAATGCTAAAATTCAAGTTCCATCCTCACATTTTTCCCTTACTGCAGCATGGGTCCTCTGCATAGTTTACAGTCTTTCAGGGTAAAGATTTTCCAATGTGGTCTCTCTGTGGGACACAGTTCTTTAAGGAACATCCACCTGCTCTGGCATGGGGGTCCTCCATGGGCTGCAGTGTGGGTATCTGTTCCACTGTGATGCTGTCCCTGGGCTGCCGAGTGGCAACCTGCTTTACTGTGGTCCTTTCCAGGCATTGCATGGGAATCTCTGCTCTGCTGCCTGGAGCACCTCCTCCACTCCTTCTTCACGGACCCTGGTGTCTACAGGGATGTTTCTCCCACTTTTTTCCTTGTCCTACTTCACTGATCTCTGGTGGTTTTGCTTTTTCTCAAATACAAGTTCCCAGAGGTGCTGCCTTTGTGGTCAAGAGGCTCAACCATGCCCTGTGGTGGGTGGCATAGAGTCATTTGGAACTGTCCATGTCCAGCCCAGGGCAGTCTCAGCCTTCCATCACAGACCCCCAGGCAGCCTCCAAGTCTGGGCACCGACAGCCTGTTCAGTGAACCAGAACTGGTTTTGTCCCACAGCAGTGGTAAGTGATTCCTCATCTTTCCTCTTTCCTTGGTTCCTGATGCATGTTCTAGGCAGTTGTCCCATCGAGAGGTAGAACAGTGCATTGCATATCCTGAGTACCAGTTCCTGTGCCACTGGAGGTGACAGTGGCCCTTGGTTAAACCACCACAGTCTTGTGCTATATATGAACCTCTGTCGTGGTTTTAGTTTGCTTATTCAGGTTTGTGGCTAAATGCCAGCACACTTACCTAAATTTACTTGATTGCTTGTTGTGAGATAAGGATTAGGAGTAGGCAAAGCAGGCTCAAACTTTATAAAGTACAAAGAAGTTTTATTAATATATCTAAGACAAAGGGAAAAGAAAAAAAAAACTTAAGAAAAACCAGAACAAACTCTTCAGACTACCCCTCCTTCCCCCACCTCTCTATTTTATTCTCTCTGACAACATACAAAAGACAACACTTCGACCTCTAGTCAGTTTACCACTTCAGAAACAGCTCTTGTTCCAGTTCATTTAGGGAGAGAAGTTTCTTTTGCTTACACCATGGATCTTCTGTAAGAAAAATACAGTTTTTATGGGTCTTCTGCCTCACCATTAACTGCCGCCCGGAGTAAAGTCCAGCTTAATGGTGGATCTCTCCCACACCAGTAGCCTTCCCACAGCCACTCTGGTGGGTTATGAACAGTCCACAGGGTACCTGTTTTAAGGATGCCCAGTTCAATTGCAGCAACAAAGAAAATCCCTTCTTCTGTGCTTAGCAACACAGGTTCTCTTGACAACTCAGGTTCTCTAGCATTCTCCCCGGGACCAGGGTTCTGGATCACAGCCTCTCCTCTCTCTTGGTTCTAGTTTCTCATCAGGCTGTACTTTTTCAACACTTACTTGTCTGTACTTAGGTATTTCAGTTCATTGGCTTCAATAAGAACTTCACATCCCCCTTTGGACTATATCTTCATATATTACAGAGAATTTATTAGCTCAGTCCCCAACCATGGTTCTCCAAAAGAGTTTTCAGCTTCATTTTTGAAGCAACTTCTCATGCACCTCCTTCTAGGTATCAGTTCTGCTTTCCTCACTGACTGTAAAGTCTCTGCGCTGCACTATGTAGATGTCCTCACTCGTTCCTCTCTCTGTGAGGAAGGATGGGTGTCTGTGAGTTTAGTCTAGGCATGGAGAGAGTTAATCTCTGTCTCTCTCTCTCTCCGGCAGTGTGAGGATCACGTGCTCTCTGCCGGGCTGCTTGAACAGGTCCGAGCTGAATGCCAGACGCTCTCAGAGTCTCTGCTTGGCTCGGCCAAGCTGGCTCGGCCTGCTGGGGCCATCTGGGCCTGGGGTGACAGGGCAGGGCCTGGCCCGAGCTGGATGGAGTCCGGCCTGGTCCTTGCCTGGCCCGGAGCAGGGGCCTGGCTCTCCCTCTCGAGTAGCTGGCACACCGGCTGAGCTGTATCTGCTGAAGATTCCAGCCGTTCCTCCCCCATGCCTGCCCGGCTGCAGCGGCACGGCTGCCGTAAAACCTCCCTTCCCCCCCCCACCATCCCTCCTTCGGAAGGAGGTAGGGGGGGGCCTTACCAGTGAGAGAAGCAGGAGCTGCTCCTCTCCACACAGCAGCAGCAGGTCCAAAGAGGAAGAGCGTCAGAGAGTCTCTGCTTATATATGGTTTTTTTCCTTGAAGGCGGACCAACTTTTTAATTGGTTTACCTACCTATCAATTCTTAAAACTACCTGATTATTGGCTCTCTCTCTCTCGCAGGAAGGAAGTTGTATTTCTTCCTGCATTCCTGCAGCCCAGATCACTTCCTAGATTTTGACCCCTCTGGCCTAACCCAGGACAACCTCCCAGAGTACAGCAGTCTTGATTTCGTTCTGTCAGCTGATAGTGCTGAAAGTAATCCTGAGAGGCCCTGGAGATACATCCTTCTAAAGAGTAGTGCTGCCTTGGAAACTGCTGAGCTCTCTTACCTCTTACAGTGATGTAGCAGTTTGCTGGTCACTGAACATCCTGATTCATAAACGGTTTCCAGCCCTGACATCACTGAAAAGAACTAATGATTTCATGGGTTTGAGTTACTTTGTTTGGTTGGTTTTTTGTTTGCTTTTGTTTTGTTTTGTTGGGGGTTTTTTGTTTGGTTTGGGTTTTGGGAGTTTTATATTGTTTTGGTTTTGTTTTGGTTTTGTTTTGTTTTGTTTGTTTGTTTTGGTTTGGTTTTGGTTTTTCTTGAAGTGCAAATAAGACATTGACAGAAGTGGGGAAAAAGCCAAGCCCAGCTCAACCAACCAAGAAAACCTCCTCAGTCCTTGACGTATCAATTTACTTTTGATCCAGTCACATATTTCTGCTTTCTCTAAGAATCGATTTTTGTCCTATGTGGAAGGACATAAGCTTGACCCTTGAGTCAGATTCAGGTTGATAAAATTCCAACACATTTCATTCAGTGGGATTTGGAACCTGTATGAGTATGTTGCATTTTTATGCAAATATATTAAAAGTTTTGGGGACTAGAATAGGAATGAGTAAGCACTGAAAACTGAATCTGGTGATAAAGAGGTGATAAAAGTTTACTGCAAATGAGTTTATCAGGTTATTTGGGATGCTTGGGACTGAGATTTTGTGTACATTCTTGGTACTCTTTTTCAGAATTTAGTATCTAAGTCCCATGTAGCTGAAGGGATACCAATTCTGATTTATTTAAGAGCAATATGTAGTGTTATTCTGTAGTCAAAGGATGGAATTAAGAGCATTTCTAGTAGGTTTTTGTGTGTGTATGTCTCAGTTTTCTACAGTAATCTCTTTTTCCACATCTCTCCAGGCCCTGAACTTCAGGGCAGTATTGGGGGAATGATGTCCCCTCCCTTTGCAGAGGACGATCACATTTTAATCTACCTCAAACGTATGTAAGTTCATGGGACCCAGTGAGATGCATCCCAGAGTCCTAAGGGAACTGGCTGACAGGGTTCCTAAACTACTCTTAACCACATTTCAAAAATTGTGGCAGTCACTGAAGTTGTAAAAAAGCCTGTCTCTTTAAAGGGAAGGTGTAGATGGCTTACACTGAAACACTACTTTTAAAAGGTATTTTCTAGTGCCTTCAAAATAATGTGTAAATAAATGCACTGATATAGGTGATACCTTTGGGGGGAAAAAAAAAAGGAGGATGCCCTTAATCCTGGTCTTTTATCTACTTAAAGCAGTGGTTCTGTACTCTCTCCATCTTCGTTTATCCCTACTATCCTTCAACATGGAAGGAAATTTTTAAATGACTAATACTTTGAAAATGGCTCAGAAAAAAAGGATTCTCTCTATGCATCTGTATCACGACAACCCAGATTTGCAGATGGATTAGTATCTGTCTACGTGCCACAACACGCTGATTTCAGCTGAGAACTTGAACAAATCTTTTGGTGTGATCTATTTAGGAATAGAATTAATGTAATAATTTGTTTCTAACATCAACTTTCAATCAAGAGTAGTTACTTGGACTACTTTATGTAATCTGCAAAGCCCTACTTTTATGAAACATTAACCACTTTTCTCTCCCTTTCCTTTCCCTTTTGAATGTCACTACTAGGAACCAACAAAAACATCTTTAATAAATATGCATATCATTAAATAGAAATTGAGGAAGTTATTATTTAAATTTGGGATTAAGGTTCAAAATCAATCTTAATTACAATATTTCTTTGACATTCTTTTCCATTTGTTTGCTTTATTTATATGTGTGCCAAATGTAGAATTTAAATAATAAATTAAAAAAAAAAAAGAAGAGGAAATTACTTTGTACATCTTAGAAATCTAGCCTGGTTGATCTTTTCATAAAATGTATTGATAAAGCAATATTATCATTATTCATGTTCTGGTAAGACTAAGTGATTTTTAAAATTGAGTAACCATGGAAACACAACTGGGTAACATAAGGAAAAAAATGCAGGGGTAAATTTGCAGTTAGTCTTTTAAGCAAAAGTTATTTCTGTTTTTACAGTATAATTGAACTAATTTTTTTTTTCCTAATCTCTTACCAGTTTGTGTGTGCAGGCATATTATATATATGTATATGCATACACATATGGAATATATTTAGTCGAAATAAAATAAATGCTTACTTTTGTTACATCATTTCTATGGGTGTTTTTTTGCTTTTATTTTTAATTCAGTTAATTCTAACCAGAAAACTCACTTACTTCTCCATCTTCATTTTTGTTTCATCGATTTTTTTTCATAAATGAAAGTTTGAGTAATCTTCCTGAGATATAAGTTAATTTTAAAAGGCAAATTTCTAAAGCTTTGTGGTAGATTACTCCAGTAGTCAAGGCATTAGAAGAATCACAGATGGATTATTGGACTAAAGTGTAATAAAAATGTTACAAATGTAAGGTAAAGTCAGTTTCTTGTTACTGTATAAAGCATATGTTGTTTTTAATGTGATAAATCACAGAACTCGTAGGGGTTTGCGTAGTATTTGGCACACATTCTGGTGTCTGTCTTTTATATTGCTTGTGAACGTGAACTAAAAATATGTATTTGGTTTATTAGAAAATATTCCCCAGGTATTTCTGGACTATGCTTTCATATAATGACCTGCTGGGTAATGTTTTCTCTTCTGTATATCACTGTGAACCTCAACCTGCTATTTTTCCCTAACATTTCTAACCCACATGAGACTTTGTGTCTTTGTATGATGGAAAATGTGTTAAGATCTCTAGTGTTAATAGCTGCAATTTTAAAAATTATACTCTCTTTTTCTCAATATCTAGAAACCTTCAGATTAAACAGTTTAAGCAAAAAGGTCAAGGAGATTTTGAGCTCTTTTACTTTAAACTTTTGAAATTTGTAGTTTGTGACTTTCTTTGGGATAAGATTATTTACCTTTCTATCTAAAATCAGCATTTATTGGGAAAGAGGTCTATTTTCCTGAATCTTTTTTTTGCCCACATTTCCTGTACTCATCTTCTACTATCACACAGAGGAAGTTGAATAGGAAACTAAGTCCCAAAATGTATTCTCTTGGTTTTGATGCAACCTCAAAAATGCATCAGATGTCAAGCTATGCCCACTGTGAGCAATTCATGAAGAAATTGCTTCAACGTTTTGATCACAGTCAGGCTTTTATTATGAAAGTAACTGGCATAGAAAGACACCTTTAGAAGTGTGAAAACAAGCAACACAATGAAGTAAAAATGATGAAATTGAGCACAGCACTGGCACAGTACAGCTGCTGTCCCTGGCAGTGACTGCAACCTTCAACAATAGACTATGACTGCCAGGAAAGCCCTACTCACTATGGGGAAGTAATTTCTGTTGGTTAACGTTCATTTTAATATCAATGAAGAGTTCAAGCCAGAATCCCATCTGTGAAAAACTCTGAACTTTAGTAGTTTTTGTGTGTTCATGAAATGGTTGTATGAAGCCACTTTATTTTTAAGATTTACATAAAGGAACACTTTACCCTGCCTGGCTTCATAAGTGATTTTCTACAGATTCTGAATCAATGTTGGAGACAGAGCTTTGCAATCAAAAGAATATATTCAGTACGTCAGGGAAGACAAAAAAAATATTGTTAAGTGAACATGGAAATCATTTGCACTGTAGAAGGTGAAATTGCTTTTTCCTTCCCTGGAGTTTGTATGGTAGACACACCTCATTTTCGGTGTGTTGTATGGCAATACAAAAGCACAAGTACTGTCTTAGTTTCCCATAATTTTCCTAGTAGAGCTTACACACTTGCTTCCACTCTCATGTTGCTGAAGGATGAATTCAAGTCCATCAGATGTCTCAGATCCTAGCAATATTTCTGAAGTTCTGCAGCCCAGAGTCAACAGGCTCGTTAGCATTTTACCTGTCACTCATGACATGTGCTCATGTGCTTTATCGTGTACAAGGAAGGCATACATATGGATAAAGTCTGGATTCAGCCTGCCTGCTGGCTTAAAACAAGTAAATGTCCTCATTTGGACTTGGTAATTACCATGGACCCAATTATCCATTGCCTGCCCCCTCTCATGGTCGTTTATAACTATGTGAGAAGATGAGGAATACTACAGGATTTAAAGTCCTTTCATCTCTGGCATGCTTATATGACAAAAGATATGAATCTATGGAGCATCAAGCAATTGATATTTGTGATATCAGCTTTTCAGTGTTGCAGGAATTCCAAAGTTAAAATTGATGAGTGTGAAGCCCTTGAAGGAACTAGAACCTTTCTTATTTTATTTTAGTCTTCTAATGAGCTTGAAGAGGTGAGGACCAAAAAAGTGTTCATTAATAACAACCTAAAAGTCTTTATGAAGATGGTTCTAGAAAAAAGCCACCCTAGTGTTTTTTCTCTGGTCCTGTGCTCGTCCTTCCAGGCTCCTTTTGGGTTTCCATGTTGATGATTTATGGCTTCTCCTAGCCCACAGCCAGCTGTACAATCACTGTCCTGAGGTTTTTGCTGGGTGGGCTGTGATGTTCATGATGGAAATCCCCACCTCTTCAGTTCTGGGACCTGCTTGGGTTCATTTTCATGTGTTTCCTTGCCCAGGCTGCTGCCTTCTGGCAGCTTTCAGCTCAGGTCTGTATGTGGGCTTTTACTAGGAATGTCAGGAGTTGTTGTTACTGAGCTGCTATTTATTTTAAAAATGGTTTTATATGGAGTAAACCACATTGATTTCAGTGAGGATGAATCTACCTCTTCAAGCAAAACATCAGTCCCAATGCTTCAGAGAGTCAGGTTTATATTTCCAAGACATGTTGGTTTATTTGTTTCAGGTATCGTGGTCTGTTTTACCATTCCCTCCAAATATGAGCTCTTTACACTGGAATTAGCTGAGTAGATTTAATTTATGGCAGCAGCTTATTTTCTGCTGAACCTGTGTGTACGAGCTGCCTGTAAGCACTCTTTGCAGCCCAAGAAACATGAAGCAGAAGATGGGAACTGCAAGGAATAGTGAAACCCTTCTGAAAAGTGCATGGCAAGTGAGAGCAGCAATGCATGGGTTGGTTGACAGGACACGGATTTTGGTATGAGAAAAGGAGGAACTGAAGTCAGTGATACAGGTACAGGATGAAAGAGAGTGGATAGCAATTCAGTGCTGCTGAAGCAATGAAGGGAAAGAGTACTTGGTGATGGCTGAGGTACAGGCTGTTGTTACTGAATCAGGATTTGATGTGTGTGTGAACACGAAGGGAATTTGCAATAGCACTGACAAGCAGTTCTCATGCTCTTTCCAGACATGTGGAACTGGAAAGAGCACTAGATAAAAGCTGTAGGTTCAGATGCAGTTGAGCACAGCTTGCCTGTCTCTTCATGCCACATGGATCTTTATGTAAGATCCACAGGATTTTCTTTATTGCTTAATCATATGGTAGCTCTAATTAATAGCCCTAATACAGGATGGCAGAGAGTCAGGTCAGCAATAGGAGATGAGTAGCATTTCTCTGAACTTAATGGTGAACAGTGGGTCAGTGGAGTCTCTTGTGGAGAAGCCACATATGTGCATATTAAAGTGCATTAAAATTTGATTTTTCAACCTTAGGTTATTGTACATACACAGTGATAGACAAGATGAACAGAGATAAAAAATCATGAGGTAGATTAACCCTTCTCTTAGAATAATTTTATCTTCTGTAAGGAAAAAATATTATGAGTTGGGGTCAGTCTTTTAGGGAGTAAAAGTCAATGTATGGCTTTTTGAATAGTTCTTGAAATAGCATTTTTATTTTCCTTAGGTATGGTATACTGAAATAGTTGCCCTGAATCAGGAAGAATTATTCTCATTAACCCTTAAGACTCTTGGTGTGGCTTGCATTAGTGAATCTCAAGAGACAAGTAGAACAGGATATACTCTTCTAAAATATACAATTGATTGTAGCCTTGTGCAAAGAAGAAATTGCTATGTAAAAACTCTGTCCTTTATGTACTAACTGATGACTTAAAGCTGATTTTCAAGTCGAAGTGCTTATCTTCTTTGAACCATGCTGTTTTTCCCAGTTTTCCAATGCTTATGTAGCTCCTACAATTTGCTTGTAAAGAGGAAGCCTTGGTTTGAAGTTTTGTTTCAAAATGCCAATACCGAAATCTGAGAGATTCTTAACATTGGAAATCACTTGTTAAATTAGCTTTAGTTCTGCACTGAACAATAGCAGTGCTTTCCTCAGTCTCAGTTTTGAAGGGTAAATTAATATGAAGAAACCTTATTCTGAAAGTACTCTGTTATTCTCTCAGCAGCCTCTTAGGATCTTCACATATTTTTTTATTATTTTTATTATTTTTTTTTTCCATTCAAGAGAGGTAGGTTGGAAAATTTCTCAGAATCACAGACTGGGTTTGAGAGAGCTGCAGCATATCTCAATCCATGCTTACCCCCAGAAGTAACAGCTTCAAAACATGGCAGTGGCAGCTTTCAGTTGCTGCACTGCACTGCAGTATCAGCTCCTTTCCAAGCAGCAGCTGATCACTGCACCCTGCTCAGTGCGTGGTGGGAAAATCCATGTGCTTGTGTAGGTGGAAACATGTGTCAGCCTATTGTGCCACTATCCAATTCTAATAGTAATAGATGAGGCTTTGCTGCTCATTTATTACTAAGTGCTGAGTTATGGAGAAATATTAAGGATCAATGATCCATCAAATGCAAGACCCGAGTTTCCTAGAAAACTGTTTGTTAGTTAGCTTACTGCTTATTCATACTGAGAGGTTTTCCTGTATTCATATATTTGTACGTATTAACTGCTTTTTGGCTCCCCATGTTGGAACAAATTTTTTACTTCTTGACTTGTGAAATGCTTGAATTGTCAATTCCAGAACTGTTTTACTCAGTGGTTACAGAATGCATCATTTATAGTCATTTTGAAATGCTTGACATAGAAACCTTTGAATCTTCCTCTTTGATTTAGCAAGTAAACAGGTTTGCTGTGAGAGGAAGGGTTTGAAGGTGACTGCCAAAGACCAGTGTGTATGAACTCTTCTTAAGCAATTATTTCTACTCTTGATTGAGTTGACTTATGTTTTGCCATGAATATGAGCTGGGGTGTTTGGTTTCCATTTGGCTTATGCATAGTAAAACTGGCAGAATGTATTTGCATGTATTTTTGATACTGCCAAGCTTCAGTTACCCACCTATAAATGCATTTTTTCAGTAAATCTTTTATTCCAAAAGAAGTGGATTGTAAGACTCTGTTTATACACCTTGTGGTACAGTTGAGGGCACATCATGAAAACAGAATATTCTGCTGTAGGTGTTGTTAGTGCCAGTCTTCAGAAAATAATTGGAAAAGTGTAGAGGAAGGATGATATTATAGGTAATGAAGAGAGTTTGGATTTGAAACAGTTTCATCCAGTCATAGTTATTGTGTGAGACTGGACAAGGCACGATGTCTGTGTATCCATTTGTGAAGTGGTACAAACTATAGTTATCTTGTAGAGATTTAGTGAAAATAAATGAATCATATTTGAGTGGAGTTTTGGGAGATTTGAACCAAAAATACTATCGTCTACTGTAAGTGTTACATAAGATTTTGAGTGTAGGAATGTTTATTGCAGTATACTGCACTCATTGGGAAGACAGCATTTTGGGGTATTTATATGTGTTCTTTTTTTATTTGTTCTACTTATCTGTTCTTCATCCTTACTGTGTGCCGTTCTAAAATATTTTAACATACCCTTTTATTCAGTTACATTTCTTTCTCCAGTTGTTACATTTCACTTTTTCCTGTTGACCTTCCTGGATCAACATTCCCTTTTTTGGAGATGATGTGGCTGGCAGTTGTCTTTCCTGAATTATCTCCTTCTATCCCTATCTCCTCTTCTATCCCTCCTCTGCCTGAAGCTGTAACATTATGAAAGAAACTCAAGGCTGTGCAAAATTATAATTTACACTTTTTTCTCTTTAAAATGTGTTTTTCCTTTATATGAAAAGCCTTATCTAGCTCAATAGATACTTTTTCAGAAATTATGTGCTGAGTTCATGTCTGTGTATTTTTAAGTATTTATTTTAAAATCCGAAGGTAGTACAAAGTTTTCCCAGAATCTACTTTGGAGGTTGTATTGATCTCTAATTGTGGATTTGGTGAAAGATTTATAGAGTTTCCTGTATATAGGTGCTGTTTGTTTCCTTTTGGTATTTTTTTCTATAGATTTTTTTTCTTCATTGGGGATTATTTGTCAGTTTTTGATTTGCAGTATGTTTTCATGTTGTAGAAATCATAGCAGTTTCTTTTCTCTTTTCATAACCTGTGCTTTCTGAGTTAGTTTTTTTCTTCTTCTTTACATTTTTTTTTCTTTTTATACTGAATTATCTTTGTTCTAAAATTTTTTAGTATCAGTCCTCTTTTCAGTACTGTATGAACACTTTGGGTAAGAGATTGAATATATGCACCTTATTTAGAAATGGTATGTTCCATGAACTAAACAGTAATCACAAAGTTCATTTAACCTAGAGAACTGTATATTCCATTTGATCCATGAGTATAATAGCATATTACCAGAGAATGGTAGAAAGATCCTTTGTTTGCAATAGAAAGCCATTTTATTGTTTTGTGAATAGCATGGAGATGCTAAGAGTACTAAGCACTTAGTCTCAGATCAAAATGAGTGATAAATTGGAAGAATGTTTTTCAGTCAGTAAGATGAAGATCAATGAAGACAAATGCTTATGACTAAAACTTAGAAATGAGGAATCAAATGTTTATGTAAAAAATAGGAAATCAATGTGTAGGCAGCAGAAATGTATAAATATAGCTGGGTGTTAGAATAACCATGAATTGAAATTAATTAATTATGTGATTCTTCTGCATAAAAAAGAGCAAATAGCCCTGGGACATGCAGACAGGAATGTCATTTGCAGCACATGGGAGTTGCTACTGAGCTATTTTTTCAGTGAGTGGGATATCACAGAAGCATTTTGCCTGGTCTTGGGCATTAGGCTTAAAGAAAGAAACAGATGAATTGCATGGCCTCCAGAGGAGACAAACAATAACCAGCACCAGATATTAGAAGGACAAAAGAACATTTCTTAGTACTCAAGTTGAGAGGTATATATGTCAATATTATTGAACAAAAATTTATCTTCTAATGTAGAAAAGATTAGCATGAACAATGATGGGTCTGTTTCCCAAATGATAACAAATTGAACAAAAAATAATCAGCATGCTCCATAACACTGGGAATCTGGGACAAGAAAACTCTTTATGTTACAGCTAAATACTTGAAAGACTCTAGGGCATCTCTGTCTCTGAAGGCTTGAAATAGGTAAGGCAAACTTGTATTAAGAATATTCAAAGGGTGTGGTGCCCTTCCCCAGAGTAAGGGGGATGCATAAGTGAGCTGTGTTTGACCCTGTCTGAAGGCCAGGTAGGCAGCAAAGACACTCTATCAATCTCCTTCACAACTGGACAGAGGAGAGAAAATGTAACAAAAGGCTCATGGATTGATATAAAGACAAGGGGTTATGGTCAGTTCATCACAAGTTGTTTCTGCTGCTCTTCAGAGGGACTGCTTCCTCTGTTCCAGTGTGAATCCTTCCTGTGGGAGACAGTTCTCCACAAAATTCCCCAGTGTGAGTCATTCCCACAGGCTATGGTTCTTCATTAACTGCTCCAGAGCGGGTACATTTTCAGGGTGCAGTCCTTCAAGGACGGGTTGCTCCAGTGTGGATCCTGCATGAGGTCACAAATCTTACCAGAAAACCTGCTCTAGTGTGGGCTCCTCTCTCCACCCCCTGCAGGTCCCTGACAGGAGCCTGCTCCGGTGCAGGCTTCCGTTGCGGTCACATCCTTCCGTCAAGCATCCACTTGCTCTGGCATGGGTCTTCTCCGTGGGCTGCAGGTGGATTTCTGCATCCCTGGGGACCTCCATGGGCTGCAGTGGCACAGCTGCTTCACCGTGGTCTGCAGAGGAATCCCAGCTCCGGTGCCTGGAGCACCTAATTTCCCTCCTCTAGTGACCTTGGTGTCTGCATTGTTGTTCGTCTCACATATTCTCATCCTGCTCTTCTCTGGCCGCAATTACAACTGTGCAATAACTTTATTTTTACCTTCTTAAATGTGTTATCACAGAGGCATTACTGTCATTCCTGACTGGACCAGTCTTGGACAGCAGTGGGTCCATCCTGCAGCTGGCTGACATTGGGTCTGCTGGATAGGGAGGAAGCTTCCAGCAGCTTCTCACATAAGCCGCTGCTGTAGCCCCCCTACTACCAAACCTGGCCACACAAGCCCAATAAAATGAGATCAGGCCCTTACAATTCTAATTTTTAAGTTATTTTAATCTTTTCTTGCCTATTTAAGCCAGCGTGTGTTTCTGAGATGTGATAATGTAGGTTTTGAAAATATTTTAATGATTTTATAAGACAAGGTTTTTATGAAGATATATTTAGAGGTTTTACACACATATATATAAAAACGCATTAATATGCATGTACATACATACATTACAATGTATAAATATATACTAATAAGTCTTCATTATATGTGGTTGGATAGGTGTGTGTGTGTGTGAGTGTGTGCATTTCAGTTTCACAAGAAAGAGATGATGGAAAAACAAGCCAGTTCCCGGATACAGATGTCCTCCAAACTGAAATAAAACTCTACATGTTGAAAATAGTTTCTCTGTTTAAGTTAATTATGTTAATTTAATATACAGTTTGGGAAACAATGGAAAGGGGTTTTTTTACCTGTGGGATAGTAGAAGCTGCTAGCAAGGCTGGAGGTATTCAAGTTGTTAGCTCTGTGGGATGAAAAGTGACAGATAATTATTAGCTGTGGAACATGATGAAGTAATCTAGGGAGAGGATGTGAGTGTTAAAATAATGTGTCATTGTTAGATCCATGATTTGTAGTATCTGGAAAAGCTATAAGTTTTAGTCCCAAAGCTTATCTTTTCAAATTAATTTGTATGTCTCTGTTGAGAAAGAGGTTGAATGATTAGAAATATAAGAAATGTTTTGTGAAAACTGTTCTTCCCTTAAGTGCATGTCTTGTGTTTTACTGTTTCATATATGAACTCTGCTGGTACAGGAAGGTCTCTTCACTTTGCCCTACATAATTTTGTACCAGTATTGGTGCTTTCCATGTGTGCATGCACAGGATGCATGCGTTTGATGGCTCTGTTATGTGAGGTGTTTATGCCAGTTGTGAAAGGGCACATTTTCTATTTTTCATTCTGGTGAAGATTTGTTTACTGCAGCATATGTTGATGGCAATTTTGATGATAAGTATGCTAGGGTGGAGGGTTGTTTTAAAATTAGGCGGATGAGATGAGGTTTGGGTTTCCAATTTGTGCTTCAGTGACAATGAACCTTTTGCACTGAGGTAATTCTTTCAGTTTTTGAAAATTAGACCACAGGTTTTTAGGTACACAATCTTTAAATCAAGTTTAGTTGTTATTGAAAGTACTAATGCATTGTGACTATTCCAGCAGTTTAGTAGCAGTAGTGGTTTAAGCGTTCTCATACTCTAAAAGAATTTTTTTACAGTAGTAAATATTTGCTTTTGCACATATTTTAATACAGCAAAAATAAAACCTATCCTAGCCTAAAGATATATGTAATATAAAGTAAATTTCTAAGTGATGGTTTAAAAATGTAGCTATAATCTGTTGCAGAAGGTATTTCTTGCACTAACTATGAACCTTTGGTCTGAGGAGCATAGAAGTTGTCATTGTTTGCTCTTCTAGTCATAATAAATGGAAAAGACATTCTGGCTAAATGGCAGAAGGATATTGCTTTCAAAATAGTATCAGTCACTATAATGTTAATAGGAGAAAGACACTATACAAATATGATTGATCCTGTAATAGCTTTCTGTATGAACATTGGAAAATGATTGTCAGTTCTGAGAGTAGGTGTGTAGCTGTGTTGCCAGCAGCATGTCTGGAAATGAAGGATGGGGGGAGAGAGAGAAAAGGTATCTCTGGATGCTCCTCTGCAAGGACAAGAGCTACCAGTGCCAGCTGTAAATGCTACAGCAGTTCTACTTCAGTCAAAGGGGCCTGTTGAGTTTCCTAATGGAATACCACTTTGAGACAAAAGAAGGACTTCATGTCTTAGCCCACTGTTAGTAGCCACCACTGCATATAAAAAGTGGTCTCTGCTTTATCTGGACAGGATTGGCCTTTTTAAAAACCTTGAAGTGAGCAAACAACCTCCTGTGATATTTTCTACAGAAATTTGAACTGAGTCATTTATATTGCCATAACTCAGAGGAAAGCTTATATAACACAGGCTGTATTTAAGTATAAGATTAAGGGGCTTAGGTAAGCATGTAGGCTTTTTTGTTATTTTAAACTAATTTGCTACAATGTTTTGTTGGATTTGATAAAAAAAAAGTCTTCTAGATTCAGTCGCTGACTGGTTTTAAAAAGGCTACTTGTCTATGTGATGACCACCTAAAGGAAAGAAGGGCTTGCACTTAAGCCTTCGTTGTGATATGTGCTTTGATAGACAAGTTAAAGTAAATGTTCCTGCAGCCTTGCAAAATTTTATAGCTCTCAGGTATTAAAAGGCTTCTTTTGGAAGGTACTGTTCATTGCGTCAGACCTGCTGGTGCAGAACACAGACCAGTCACACCGGTGCTGTATTTCAGCTATGGCAGCAACTTCCTTGGCATTTCAGCTTAAAACATCAAACAAAAGGCAGGCTTGCATAAAGGTATCTTGTGGTCTGGAAGGGTGGGCACATCCACAGACATTCTGAGTTTGCTGTGGCCGGTGTTACCTGCTGGCAGAGCACACTACATGCCATCCTGTAATGCCCCATTAAAATTTCCAAGTATTTTAATGTGAAAACTCTAAAAACTGGTTTAAGGGCAAGTGAGGCAGTTACCTGTCTGCACTGCCACATCCAATTTAAAAGTGATGCTAAGCACATTTTAAAGACAAGTTTAAGTATTACTTCCACACTACTTCTGCAGTCATGGTAGGCTGTTGAATTTTGGATATTGTAACCTCAAGCTTGTACTCCCAATAATCTTGTTGGAATTAGGCAACCATTCAGGGCATGTGCAGGGAATTGCAGAGAAAAATGTCCTACTAACATGTTAATCCACTATCTGAGGAGGCCTGCCTGTACCCCAGAATGGCCTGCTGAGAGTAGGTATTTTACCATCTTTGTCCCAGGTACTGTTGGATGAGTACAAACAACACTGGCAATGCAGCTGAGCAGCAGCCAGATGTACCTCTGCAATGGAAATAAACGCTAAGAATACAGATTTGAAAAACACAAATGGAGAGAGAAAAGCAGAGCCCTGACATGCTAACACAGAAAGTGAAAATAGGACTGCATTGCTTACCAATTAACAGTTTTGGTGGAAGCTTATTCTGCAGTTATGTGATCATGACTCTTCCATGAGTTTCCATTTCTGAGAGCTGATTTTTAGGCATTTTGTTTATTAATAGTATTGTGCACAAACATTGCAATTTTTTTCAGATTTTATGCATAGGCAATGGTGGTGAGTTTATGGTTTTGCCCATTGTAAGTATGTATGATACAAATCTGTGTGTAATTCACATGCTGTGCATATGGCAGCTACACTCCTGATCTGAAATTTATGAAAGAAATGCAGGAAGAATGGCTGACTTAGTCTGTGTTGTGTCATGACTCAGAGGAGTCTTCCCATTTTCCTTACTGAATGTCTGTAGGGAGAGGATGCTGGCTGCATCTCCTGAATTACGGAGCCAAGTATTGGAAGAGAGGATCTTTTCTAGAGCTGCTCATGTCTGTGAGTCTTTAGAGACAGCTGTTTAAAAAGCAAAACAAAACAAAAAATACTGGCAGCATAAAATGTAAGGACTCAGAAAGGAAATTGCCTAGTGTTCAGTTTGGTAATAAGTGCCATCAATTTTGGATGTTCACAGGATTATGTTCTATGTCTTTACAATTAAAAAGAAAATAAGAAAAAACATCATAGAACATTAGCATAATTGTCATAGTGCAAAGGCTTTGCATGCAGTCTATTAGTATTTTCCTATCTGTCTTGACTGGTGTTAATTAGCAAAGGAACAATTTCGACAAGATTTCTTAGATAAGCGCTGCATTTCAAAACCTATATTTGCAGAAAAAAGACCAGAGGCTCTTCAGCTTATGAAAGGAAACAAACTCCTTGAATTTTCTGTAAAATAAGTACATAAGTGAAAGTAATTATTAGTGGAAGATAGCAAACTGATTTGAGAGATACAGAAAGTGACAACTGGAAAGATGATCGTCTTAGAATCATAAAATCACAGAATCGTTTAGTTTGGAAATAAACTTTAAGATCATCAAGTTTAACCATGAACCTAACACTGCCAAGTCCACCACTAAATCATGCCCTTAAGCCCCACATCAGCATGTCTGTTAAACACCTTCAGGAATATTGACTCAACCACTTTGCTGTGCAGCTTGTTCCAATGCCTGACAACTCTTTGCAATGAAGAAATTTTTCCCAATGTCCAATCTTGACACACATTCCCAGCAAACTTGAGGCCATTTCCTCTTGTCCTATTTCTTCTGACTTGGGAAAAGACACCAACCCCTGGCTACAACCTCTTTTCAGGTAGTTGTAGAGTGATAGGGTCTCTCCTGAGCCTCCTTTTCTCCAGGTTGAACAACCCCAGCTCCCTCAGCTGCTCCTTACAAGACTTGTGCTCCAGACCTTCACCAGCTCTGTTGCTTTCTCTGGACATGCTCCAGCACCTCAATGTCTTGTACTAAGGGGCCCAGAACTGAACATAGCACTTGAGGCTTCGCCATGTCAAGTAGAGGGGGACAACCATCCCTGGTCCTGCTGGTTACACTGGTTCTGTTACAGGCCAGGATGCCATTGGCCTATTTGACTGCCGGGGCACACAGTGACTCATGTGCAACTGGTATCAACCAGTACCCACAGATCCTTTTCTGCCACGCAGCTTTCCAGCCACTCTGCTCCCAACCTTCAGTATTCCATGGGGTCGTCATGCCCCAAGTGCAGGATCTGGACTTACACAATTGTTCTTGGCATTGATCTACCCTGCCCAGATCCCTCTGCAGAGCCTTCCTACCCTACAGCAGATGGGCTCCTGCCCATCTTGGTGTCATCTTTGAAATGACTGAAGGAACTCTTGATCACCTTGTCCAGATCATGATACACATGAGATACTAAGGCCTCTCAAATATTACACTCAGACTAATTTTGGGTATTCATGCAGCTGGTATGAGTACTGATAAAAGTATAACCACAGCAGTGTGCAGCTTGGCTTCCACCAGGCACAACAATATTTATCTGAACCTAAAAGCTTTGAAGCTTGAACTTAACTTCTCCTTAGCTGTCAAACTATATTTTTTGAGTTTAGTAGTATCAACACTGCCTGTTTCTGTCTGCAGGAGCTGTAATGTCTCAGGGACTCTTACTGCTGGATGCTGGACTGTCCAAAATAAATTAAGACACAGACGGTACTAATCTGAAAATATACTCCCCAATGTGTCATTTTCTAATCTGCAAATTGGGGCTGTGTTTTAGGCCTGTCCCAAAGATACCTATTGATACTATAACATTGTCACATGTTATGCATCTTTGGCTACACTCCCTCTATTTACACAGATGAAGATCAGTATATATGGGTATTCTGATACTTGTTTTTCTGCTGTCATTTTGTTGATGTCTGAAATATTTTTATTTACATTACAAAACCAAACATTATGATCCAGTTGGGAGAGAAAGATTGTAAATATAGAGAGATGTCAGCATGTATTATTGGCTTGAACACCCCAGCACAGTGTCATTAAATCTCATTCTGGTTGGAGATGATTCCCATTCAGCTGTTGTGTAGTGCAATCAGAATGGGTTCAGTGTCTGTCCACATCTGTGCAGATATTCAAATTGCCAAAAAGAGTGAAAGAAAAGGAAGGCAAAGGAGGAGGAGGAGGGAAATATGCCTAAGGTTACAGACTGAATTACCGGTGAAGCTACTGTGTTAGTTTAGTCCTTTTTCAGGGATGCCACATTGCCTTCTACTACCTTTTAACTCTCCTGACCTTCACACAAAACTCAGTCATGGGATGCCCTTAGGGGTGGTTAGCTCTTTGCTGTATTCTGTTATACAACTACTTTGCACTCACTGTTTTCTAGTACCTCTAGGTTTTGTGTTGCGGTATTGGAGCTACTTTGTAAGACAAAATCTCTTGTAAATCAGCTTTACAGCTGTATTCAATTTTACTTTTCTAGTTTTAATATCCTTATGTTGCCCAGGTTTGTTTACTGCTTAATAAAATTTTGTTGAATAATTTTGACAGTATCATCCAAAATTATCATAGGTGGAGTTTTTTTGGTTTTTTGGTTTGTTTTTTTTGTTTGTTTGTTTGTTTTGGTTTTTTGTTGTTGTTGTTTGTTTGTTTTGTTTTGTTTCGTTTTGTTTTTTGTTAGGTTTATTTTGGGTTTTTTGTGGTTTCTTTTACTCATTCGGCCAGTGCATTTTTTCCTGGAAAAAGTTCTTAAAAAGCCATATTTAAGGACAAATGGTTACACTTTTCAAGTCTGCCAAGTATAGACTGTGTTGCTATGTGTATGTTTATTACATGGATGTGACAATGATAATCTAATAAATTCTAGTTAATATAATAAAATAAATATAATAATTTACTTTATGCTTTCTTCTGAACAGTAAAATTCTTGAATCCATACTAGGAAATGTATGCATATTAATACATACATATTTCCCTAAAATCATGCTTCAGCTCAAACTCAGACTTTAAATGTTATTCCTAAATAACAGGGTTTATTTTGTAATGACATATTCCTAGTGCCCAGTCTTGGACTCAAATCTTCTTGTGCTGTGCAAAAACAGGACAAAAAGAAAGAACTCCTGCCCCAAAGAGCTGACAGTGTCAGGTCTGAGCAGCGAGACAAGAAGAGTTGAAGGAGACAGGATGGTGTTACAGCATATTGTCATCTTACGCTCTCTGGTTGGGTACTCTTTTGAAGCAAGGAAAAGTGTCTCTTACCAGAGTAACTAAAAAATCCTCCAGAATTTCATGCACATGTCAGGTCTGAAACAGGCTCTAAATACAGCCTGAAAAAATGTGCTCTGGAGTTGACTAATTCATCAGATGATTTGAGAAGCAATAATCGGTATTTCTGTTGAGCGCTGCTTTACATTAGCAAAAGGAAGAGAGGACATTCTAGCAAGACAGTTTTGAGCCTATGTTTCAAGGAGCATAATGAAGTTTTGGAAGGAAAACTCCTGCCAGCTGTTTTGAGAATCAGCAAGGTGAATGAATCTTTGAGCTTGTTGAAGGTATGTAAAACAGCCAGAGTTCCTATTTGAAAACTTGATCTTACCTTCACTTTGAGGTGCCTGATATTTACAAAATAGTACATGAAGAGATACAGTAGGCACTCTGGAATGTTTAGAAGGGCTTTAATGAGATATTTAGGAGATACTTTGTTCTGGAACAGACAGCATGTGGCCTCCTCTGTGCTTTCTGGAGCCAGTAGAATTGTTTCTGCCTGAATAGGTTGAGGTTGATTTACTTTGAGGGAACAAGGTGCACAAAAATTCATGCAGTTTGATTATGATATATAATTTTCTCTCTTCATTTCTGGTCTCTATAAATTATTTTATCTGTGGATTTCTGGGTTTTGTTTGTGTGGTTTTCTTTCTAGTTGGTGTTTGGTTGTTTTGTTTTGTTGCTTTTTTGTTGTTTTGATTTTTTTATCATGGGGTCTTTTTAATGAGTGTTGCTGGAATATTGAATGTAGTTTGATGTCCACATTAACCCTTTACCTTCATTTTTTTTACCACCTCAAATTATTGTAGAAACAGAAAAGTAAAATCTTTTTGCCAGTCTGAATGGCTGCTAGAACTGCTTCCCAGGCATTCCAGGAGTCCTGGTTCCTGGGAGAAGCAGTGAAAGTGTCTGTGTTGTTGGCCAAGGGCTGGTTGCCTATAAGAAGAGCTGGCCAAATATGCAAGTAGGTATTCAGGAACAGAGTCAGCTGTGTTTTAATTCAACATGTATTTGCTGAGGAGGCAAACAGTCTTGTTGGAGGTCTGGCTGTCCTTCTTCCTTACTGAGTCAGAAACCTTAGGAGCTCTGCTCCATATCAGTGCTTTTGGCAGCCTTGTGCAGGAAAAGGAAACACTGGACAGACAGACCAGCTGCCATTAACACTGGTGGAAATTGTCCTGGTTCTTGCCTTAAACCTTAAAATATAAATAGATTTTTTTGGAAAATTTTGCTTATATTGGACCATCATTCTTTGCCAGAAAAATGCTTACATAAAAGATTAATGGATATTTCCAGTTAGAATAAGGCATCAAAGAAAGTAATTGCCATCTCTCATTAGAATATGGAGAACTTCCCATGATCCAGCACTGCATTTGGAGAGGAAATTAATGAAGATTTGATATTAATGTTTTCTTTTTTGTGCAACCATTTCTCTTTATTTCATGATCACTCTAAATTATTTTATCTCTCTCATGCTTCTACTTGTATGTCCAGTGGAGCTATATTTTTATGCTAAGAATGAAGGAATGGACCTTTATTTTACTTTATTTTCATTTTAGCAGTCAGTACAGCACCTCTGTGAGGTGCATATACACTAAGACAGACTAAAAATAATTCCAAATGTAAGTATGGGTAGGAAAACAGGTTTTATATCATACAGTACTACTCTAGGACCCATGTGGGTTCCTCCTTTTTTTTCGTAGAAATTCCAAAAATGTTAAACTGTTGAAGTATTAAATAACTTCTCAAAGGTTTCAGGGTTTCATACTGATCTGTTGAAAGTTAAAAAACCCTCAGCATTAAATATTTTCTGAAGAGCAACACTTTTATCTGATATATCTGATATATTTATCTGATAACTTTTATCTGACATGCTGATTCAAGTCAATAAGACTTTATGTTAGCAGAACTACTGTTTTCTGATATTTTCCTATAATATCTATATATAAAGAATGGAAATAAGGTTGGACATCCTACAGTATTTAAAATGTAATGAATAATCAGCAATCATAGAATCATAGAATTGTTGAGGTTGGAAAAGACCTTTAGGATCATCAAATCTAACCATCAACCCAGAACCACCACAACATTGAGCACGTCCTCAAGTTGCAGTGAGTGATTTGAAAAAAATGGACCTAATTATTTTGTGTTTGGAGTTGAAATTTGTTGAATTTCTAATGGAGTG
Organism: Eopsaltria australis; assembly: GCA_034509425.1. NCBI lineage: Eukaryota > Metazoa > Chordata > Aves > Passeriformes > Petroicidae > Eopsaltria > Eopsaltria australis. Next base: position 182,667 of record JAVTVJ010001163.1, on the reverse strand, counting down.
AGTTAAAGAGGTAGTCTTTTGACATGAATAGTAAGATATACAAAGTCAAAAAGGCTCAAATATTTCTTCTAATCAACTAATTCAATGACATTTTATTAAACTACTCAAATTTTACTGTCTTTAGATAACAAAAAAAAGAGAAGTTTCTTAGGAGTGTTTCACATATCTCAATGAAATCCATTGACATGTTTTAAATCTGGCTATGAGTGTTCACATACTACAACTCACTGCTTAGTTCTATGTGTTCCATAAATAGAATGAATATTTTAAAGTGGTACATGTGTGGATTTGGAAGAAACACTGAGCTGTCACTAACAGAAAATTTATGCTGGCAACTATGATAAAGTATCACATTTAAAAGGATTTGGAGGGAGGTTGTTTTGTTATTTTGACTTAGAGATTGTGTGACGATGAGAACCATTGAAGCATATTGCACTGATTAAATGTAGTATTTGGGAGTCTCAAATGTCACAAAACATATGGAACACCAGGAACATTCGTCACTGTTTGAAGGGACCATCTAAAGCCTTGATAGCCTGGTCCAACGATTGTGCCAGTAAAATAGTGAATGAAAAGAAGATTTGGTAGCATGGAAACAAGTGAAATAATAGTAGAAGCAAGAGAGTTAGACTGCTACAAAATTGTATCTCCTTCTTCTGCATATCCTCCTGCTCCCCTTCTGAAGGGAGAGCTAAGACTGTGGTTAGAAAAAAGCATACCAATGCTATTAGCCTTACCTTAGCAATAAACAGACATTGAATCTGCAAATACATTTAGGATTTTAAAAAAACAAATTCCGTATGCAAGAGGGGATGGCCACAAATTTTATTTCACTTGAACATGTGAATTTCACTAAATCAGATGTGGTTTTTTTCTCAGTAAATGATGACAGTGAACAGTCTAATTTTAGTGGAGAAGGGAAAGACTGTTATGACAACTTGATTTTTAAAATATCTGTAAGATAGTGTTAAGGGAGAGGAGAAGGTAGCTTCCTGGAATCAGTCCACAAATCTAAATAGGTTGTTCACTCACTTGCAAGACCATATTTTAAATGTGTTTTAGATAGAATGGGAATTGGGTGGGTATTGATCGTCAAATGTTTGAAGTCCTTACAAGAGTCAGTTTCTTAAGTGTCCTTATTCCTCTTCCTTCTAGTATGCCACATGGAAGCTTTATGTGATGTAAAGACAAACCTAATTGACCATTCTGGGAGACAGACCTAGACTTATTGTTTAATGTAAAAAAAAAAACTTCTACCAAAAAGAAAAAAAGTATGAGAAAATCTCACTGTTATAAGACAATATATGAAGAATTTTAAAAATAATGTATCTAGCAAATGTCAATGGTTAATCACGTTTCTCAGAGCCATCTGACAAAGAAGCAGGGCTGTATCACACATTAGGTGTTACTTGAGAAGACAAACACCACAACTCCAAATGTCCTCCCCTTGCTCCTTTTTCCCTCATCTTTTAGTGCTGAACACACATTCCATATGGTCTGGAACATCCCTTTGGTCAGTTGGGATCGGCTGTACTGGCCATGTTCCCTCCCAGCTTCTTGTGCAGCCCCAGCTTCTTGCTGGCAGGGCAGTCTGAGAAGCAGAAAAGCCCTGATGTTGTGTATGCCTTGCTCAGCAATTACTAAATCAGCCCTGTATTACCAGCACTGTTCATCACAAATCTAAAACACATCCCTCTACCAGCAACTATGATGAAATTTCAAGTGACTTGGCCAAAGCCAGTATGGTTTTTATTTAATTTCTAAGATTTAAAGATTAAAGCTTCTGTGCAGGAATATTCTTCAACAGAAATATGTGTCTTTAATAATTCCCCTAGTGCTATTTTAGTTGTGATATTCAGTTGGAATTGATTTTTTTTAATTCCATGAGACAATGCTGCCTTATCTTTTTGTGGTGAAGTTTTTATTCATAACAAACTCTTCAGACTAAGTAGTCTTAGCTTTAGTATACATAAAAAAGCAAAAATGCATTTTGATTACTGAAACATCAAGGATGCAAGGAAACATACTTCTTGGATGTCGGTTGCATAACAAACATAAATAAGTAGTAAGAATAACTGTAGCTTTAAGATATTTCATTCAGGTGGAAACCAAGCACTTTTGTAAGTTAAAATTATGTTTTGATCAGGAATAAGATGTAATTGCCTATTTTGCTTTCCTTGTATTATATAGGCATAGCACAAAACTTTTTACATTAATTTATGAAGTGTTCTAAATTTTAATTACGGTTCAAAGATGCTTCATAAAAATAGAAAAGTTCATTTTGAATTAAAATAATTTCTAAATCCAGTGTATTTATTGACTTCATCTTAAGATGAAATTTAACAAAAAAATGTTGTGTATCAGTAATGGAAGACTCTTTAATTTTCTCATAAAGAAGTCAACTTTCTCCCTTCTTTTTCCAGAAACACATCTTTAATTTTTTCTGTATCTGAAACTAGCTAATGTTTCTTTGAGTTACGGAGGAGTAGAAGTCAGAAAATAGTGCTTTACATAATTATTAAACAATTTAGGAGAAAAAAATTGCCAACTACATGTCTGTGTTAGATATGTATGACATTATTTGAAGATCTAGACATAGTTCTTGAATATTTACAGGTTCAAAATATTATTCTGATTTATGTAACATGAGTTATTGTCATCTACACTTTGAATAAATCAAAGCACCAAGTCATATACTGGTTATTTTGAGCCTTATCATCAAGTCTGGTCTACACACTGAACCTGTTGCAAAATAAGCTGGCATATGAAATTTAAACATGGTGAGTATTCCATGCTGTCTTCAATTAAACTAAAGTGAACTAAATTACCTGAACATAGAAATTTTTGGACTAATGGAATAAGAGTGTCTGTAGGAGAAGCTATTATAGGTTGTTTTCCCTGGGTAGATAAGCCCAGAGCCAGTAGAGGAGCTGGGCTGAATCTGGGTCATCTAACTCCTGCTTGTATAGCCAGTTCTCCCCACTAAAAGCCTCATCTTGTGGAATTACGTGGTGATGTTTTCTACATTTGCACTGTGTTGTTAAAGATTATTATGGGATATCTGTTGTTATGATTTTATAGTGTCCTACTGAGAAATCTACTCAGTGAATAAGTCGCAGTTTCTAAAAAACAACCATCCCACTGTTGTTTTGTGCTTTTAGTAATACATGTTCTATATTTCCATTGTTTGACATAGGCAAAGAACTTTCTCTTTTTTTTTAGTATCTGTATTATCATTTGGAGTAAAAGAAATCACTTGCTCATTTCCTTTTTGAAAGCTGGGTAATAATCCTCTTTTGTGGCAGTTCAGGACTGAACAGATGATGTAGACTTCAGGAGACAAAATACACTTGTGAAATCTGTAGCTAGGTCATTTAGATCTTGTTACAGATTTTGGACATGACAGTTGCCACATAAACTAAAAAAAAAAAACCAATGTGATGTTCACCATTGGCTATTAGTAGATACCAGTTTCAAGGTAGAGGAAAAAATTCTGTTAGCTAAATAAGAAACCTACAATAAAATTCCTTGACTTTTTGTATGTTTTTGGGGTGCCTTGGATGAAGTTTAAAGGAAACTGATAACTACCTGCCTAACCTGCCTGGTACTGTCTGCAAGAAGCCTGTAGGAAATTATAAACACAGCTGGTTGTCTGAAACTCTTATTCTCCCTGGTGTTCAAGCTCCCTTTTCATATTATCACAGTGTGTTCAGGATGGCACCTTCCTCCATTTGCCATCTGCAACCTGATAGGTACAACAGAACTTCTGCAACCCTGATCATTTATTATTGTTGCTCTGAACTGGGGCTAGATATGTATGCATGTTAGTGTGAGATGATGAGCGGTACCTACATTTTCTGTCTTGGAGATGACAGCTTTTCCATATGAGCTTTGTTCTCACCTTGAGGGGGTTCAGTTTCAGCTCTGGGCACAGAGGCTGGCACCTGGGTGCTGTGTGTGCTGGGTGGGCAGTCCCAGCACCTGTGCAGCTCTGCAAAGGCAGTTGTTCCTCTGCACAGCCAAGAGCTGCCAATTTGAGGAGCAAAGAGGGGTGAGAAGCATCATGAGTCAGTGTCTGCTGATTGAGGTTTTCACCCGGGCTGTGGGAGGTCTGGCTTCAATTCCTGTTCTAGCAGTGACAGTTTAGGTGTAGCCTCTGTAGGAATTAATTTAAGGATAGAAACATTCTGACTGAAGCAGTGGTAGATAAAAAGGAGAAAACTCTAGGTGTCCATAGGTTATGGGATAATAATAGAGGAAAAACTGTGCATGCCCAGAGAGCACTACAATGAAAAATAAGATGTTGAGGCATATAGATAGTCCCTTTTGACACATACATTTGAGCACCAAATTCCTGACCTACTACCTAGTTTAAATGCATCCTTGTATAAAACTTTTTTTCTTTATTATATAAATATATATCAAAACCTTCCTTGATGACTAGTTAGTTCTGCCAAAATCATCTAAACCTCTTCCTTGGTCACTCAGGATTATTGAATTGAAACAGACTTCTAGAAGTTCTGGAGTTTTGTTTCTAATTCTTGTTTTTCTTCCAAGTTTTTACCAGAAGGGCAGGATATTGAAGATAAAGGAAAAAACAAAATAAAAAAATCCACTGATTGTTCCTTAAGCTCTCTTCTGAGTCACTGTAAGCTTTCTGTGACAAAGTTTTCACTTCTTCTATATGATATGTGAAAGACAAAGGCTTTGTTCTTTTGAGCTTACTGCAAACAATCTGTTAAACTACACAGACACATTAATTTTAACAGGAAAAAAGAATATTTTTAAAAACACAGTTGGCAATAAGAGAGAAGAAGAAAAGTTAAGAAAGAGTGTATATAGTTGCACAACTCTGCTATGAAACAGCAGTAGTATGGGAGTCCATAAGGTGGTTTTAAGAATTACAAATATAACATTTATTTGGGCACTAGGCAACTTCCCTTCATCATAAGCCTTGCAAATTTATTATATATTGCATATATAATAATTTATTATATATTACATATTTATTTAGTTAGTTTTTTGAGATTATAAGCACTCTTATATTTTGGATAACTTCTTATAATGCTGAATTTATGCATTAAAATATTCTATCCTGGCTTAATATGAAGATACAATTAAACAATTTCATTACTGTGTCCTGAGAGATACTTAGGGTTTTTAAAAGTGCTGTGTCTTTTTTTGGACTGATCTTACCATATGGGATAGGATTTATTAAGAAAAATGGTATAAAAGTTGTTGTTTAGTTAATATACTGAAAATAAACTTGTGCCTGACTACTGAGAGGCAATGATGAGAACTATAAAACCAAAAATGATCTTAGACTCACAGAATTGTGTAGGCTGGAAGGAAACTCCATATGCCATCTACTCCAGCTACTTATACAAAGCCAATGCAATTAGATCAAATAATTCGGGGCCATGTCCAGAATTTGACTATCTCCAAGTATGGAGATCCTGCAGTATCTCTGGGTCAGTTCCACCATTTAAGCTTTTGCAGGATAATTTTTTCCTCCTTGTATCTAATTGGAGCTTCCCAAGTCCACTGACTCTTGCTCTGCACACTTTGTTTTCTGCATCCTCCAACTTGGTAGTTGCAGACTCCCAAGCCTTCTCTTTGCCAGGCTGAACAGATGCAGCTCCCAGCCTCTCCTATGTGGTGCTGGGTTCCATCTCCATGACCAGCTTGTGACTCCCAGTGGGTTCATTTCAGTACATGTATTTCTTTGTTGTACTGAGAAGCCCAAAACTGGGCTGAGCACACCAGATGGAGTCTCACAAATGGTAAATGGGTTGGAAGGATCATTTCCTTATCTCTTTTGGTTATATTCGTACTAATAGAGCTCACGAGTCTGCTGGCCTTCTCTGCTCCAGGGGTACACTGATGACTCATGTTCATTATTTTTGTCCAGCAGGACCCCACATCTTTGTACACAAAGTTGCTTTCTAGCCAATCAGCTCTTCATCTGTAATATTCTATGAAATTATTTCTGCCTAGGACTTGTCTATATTTGTCAAGGAATTGTAGAATAGTTTGGGTTGGAAGACACCTTTAAAGGCATTCTAATCCAGTTCCTGTGCAATGAGCAGGGACATCTTCAACTACGTCAGGTTTTCAGAGCCCCATCCAAACTGACCTTAAATGTTTCCAGGGATGGGGCAACTACCACCTCTTTGGGCAACCTCTTTCAGTCTTTCACTATCCTCATTATAAAAAATTTCTTCCTAATATCTAGTCTGAAACTACCATCCTTTAGTTTGAAACCATTAACCCTTGCCCTATTGACAACAGGCCCTACAAAAAGTCTGTACCCATCTTTCTTACAAGCCTCCTTTAAGTGTTAAAAGCCGCAGTAAGATCTCCCCAGAGCCTTCTCTTCTAAAGGCTGAACAACCCCAATTCTCTCAGCTTGTCTTCATAGGAGAGGTGTTGCAACCCTCTGATCATTTTTGTGACCCTCCTGTGGACTCCAGCAAGTCCATATTTTTCTTGTACTGAGGACTCTAGCAATGGATGCAGCACTCCAGTTAAGCTGCAGTGAGAGCAGAGTAGAGGGGCAGAATCATCTCCCTCGACCTGCTGGCCATGTTTCTCTTGATGCAGACCAGGTAAGATTGTCTCTCTGGGCTGCACGTGCACATTGCCAGGTCATGTCCAGTTTTTCATCCATCAACACTTCCAAGTCCTCGGCAGGGCTGCTCTCAATTCCTTCCTCCTCCAGCCTGTATTGATACCAGAGGCTGCCCTGACCCAGGTGCAGTACCTTGTTCTTGGCCTTGTTGAGCTTCATGAGATTCACATGGGCCCACTTCTTCAGCTTGTAGAGCAGCATGTGATATTTCAAAGTAATGCTGCTGACAGATAAACCTGTTTGTACCTTAAAAACTCACCAGCACTTACTTGTTTTTATATAGTAAATGATAGCACAAAGAGTGTTCTCTGGACATTGTTTGCAAACAAAATGAGGTTAATTGCCTGTTTGTACTTCCATGTTTATTGCACTCATTAAAGCTTGCAGAATGCCTACAATATTCAATAGTTAGCAAATTAGTAGTGCCATATCAGAATCTCATTTTGAGGACAGGGTCACAGTGACAGTTTTCTGCTCCCAGTGGCAGTAGTTTCCAGAAAAAGTAATGTTTTTAGGCTCAGAAAACAACAACTTGGAATTAAAATCTCCTGAAAACTTTACAAACATATGGTTGACAGAATTAGGGTAGCCCTCAAATACCTGTGTTCCCTAACTGCTTATTTTGTTTGAAAAGAAAAGAAAATAAAAAGACATTTTATTATCTTAGACTTACAAAGAAAATAGACATTTTCGTGACAGGCTTTCTGAAGGAATGCTGTTTAGATCAAGTGCGATCAAAAATAATTTTATTTTGGTTGTTTATTGACTTAGATGACAGAGGTTTGTTTTTCTCTCTTGTTTAGTAAAGTGAAGCAGTTGAAAACCACGTTGCATTTAATTTTAAATAAGCTCCTTTCTTAAGTAACCTGAAAAGCCTAGAATTATTTTGTTCATATGATGAAGAAAGTAATATGATTTTTACATATGATGTTCTGGGTGCCCATTTCTAGTAATACAATTGGTTACCACATAGCAACGCAGAAGACGCCTGATATATTTTTGTATTATGCACATTAAATGTTAAAAAAATATAATTTTTTATTGGAACATCTTTATTCAAAGAGGAGATAAATTCTAAAATAGTGGAATCACTAAGATATGAATTGATGTATATTTCAATGCAGGTTGATAAAGTGATGCTATGGAGTTGCATTGCACATTAGAATCTTCTTTAAGAAGTAATCTAGAAAAATATAGCTAAGCAGGAAAGTTGCTACATGAGACCTTTTTATATGATTACAGTTTCAGTTTTAAAATATGCCAGTCAAATATTTGTAAAATTTACACTTTCTTTCTTACTATAAAGTAAGTTTTCATAGCCCAGTTGGTTTACACTATTTGTCTGCTGGTGAATCTTTCAGTATGGGAAAGACTAGGGTTACTCACTGAATTTTACATAGGTCAGCCCCTGTACAATAGTGATACAATTCTAAATGTATTTGGCCAGCAAAGCTGGGAATAAGGAGGTAATTGTTCACTGCCTGGTACTATAGGGAAGACCAGAAGAACGCTGAGAAAGGTTGACTCTCCGCAGTTCTTTTGTGTGCATCACATGGTTGAAAAACAAATTATTTCTCTGAATGTCTGTGAATTTTCATCAATTTAGCTGTTTACTGACACATTTTCCATGGGTTTTGGTGTTTTTTGTAATTGTGGACCAAAAATGCTACATCACTGTTGTTCACTGCAGGATGAACAACTTGTGTAATCATAGCTTTGATTACTCAGTAGATTCATTGAATGACTTCCTAGCCCTGCTGAGCCTTGTTTTACAAAATGTTCCTTAGGTCAGTTCTGCTGCAGCCTTCAAGTACACAGAGTGTATGTGCAGTACATGAAGGCTGTTACAGGGGCCAATATTTTCTGTCACTGTCTGATTTTTGTTTTCTCATTGGTTTAATGTAGTACCTTATAAAGAAGGTGCCCTTACTATTTTCACAAGCTTGTGACCTTTTAAAATGTTTCGCTTTATTATTGAAAATATTAGTTCATCTTTCTTCTCTTCTCAAGGTTTTCTGGGTTAACCTATAGTTAATTCTTGAATTGTTTAAAAATATTTTTTTATTTTCTTCCCGAATGAAAGAAAGTGTGTGTTTGTGTCTGCATGTGTGCGTGCCTGCAGGTTTGTGTGCTAAAAAGAGGAGCAAAATGTCTGATGTCTATTACAAACTAAAATTGGATATGGCTTTGCTGGATTTAAAAAATAATACTGTTTCAAGCAGTTAATAGTCACTCCTGGGGATTCTAGGTAAATACTTGCAATACTTTAGGCTGTAGCTTCCCACTAAAATCAGAGTTTCCTTCATGAATTTCCTATCTCAATTTGAAAATTATATATATTATAGGCATAAATTTTTCTCTCCTCTTAGCTGAGGTCGATGCTACTACTCACGTTCTTCATAGCTTTCACTTTTTCTGCGCTGATCCGTAGGAGAGCTTCACATTGAGATATTTCACTGTGAAAGTAGCTTTATTTTGCAGACAGGGCCTGACCACTATCAGTTTGGGTTTTTTTCTCAGTATTCTGGTTATGCCAGGGAAACTTTTTGTGAAATTTTAATTTCTGGATGACAGGACTAGCACATTTTTACTGATCCTTCTTGCAGAACAATAGAAGAATGACGTTTACAAAATGTTGAATCATTTAAATCTTTGCGTGTGTTTGAGAATTGTTTCATTCTACAGCACTGGCTACATTCTGAACTTGTGAGAAAAGAAAAATAACTATTCCCCATGTAGTGATAGGGGAGGTGGCATCTGTTGCTTGCCCAAGTAGGCCAGATTTGGGAAACACAGTATAAACCAAAGTATCCGCAGAAGAGAGAATTCCCCTTTTCTCTGTTTAATTTACCATGACAAGACATGGAATTGGAAGGTGAATCAAACCTGTTTTATTGTTTCTATCATTAGGCCAAGGAAATTTATCCATTTCTTCTTATAGAAGGAAGAGAAAGAGAAAATTAGCATAGAGGTAATACATAGGTTAAAGAAAAAATCAATTTCCTTGATTTAAGACCTTTGATTTAAGACATTTGCAGCACTTACAGGTATTCAAGAGATATGTCTAAAGGAAGAATGGTAGTTTTTCGATACACATGTAAACCAACCTTTCTTTTCAACGAATACCACAACAAATACAATCAGAAAATGCCATCAGAGCACACATTTGCAATCTCTTGGGTAGATTTAAAAAACATAATTTTTTCCTGTTGAGGCTTTCCATGGATTTCAAATGATTAAACTGTAACTCTTTCAAAACCTGAGTCACACTCAAATGGAGAATGGGTTTTCAAGTCTGTGATCACATTTTGCTTCATTTTTTTCTTCAAAGAAGGAAAGGTGCTAAATATGCAAGACCCAGCTTTTCTGAATTCTCCAACTGCCTGAATTTTTCAGCATTTTTGTGTTTTGCCTACTCAGTCTTAGTCACTGACTGGAAGTCTACAGTGATAATACAATTGCCATGCATATATGCAGGCTACGAAGAGTGTAAGCAGGATCCTGTTGCATCTCATCACTTAGGGTCAGGTGAGGATGAGGTGGAAAAAATTTCACTTTTGTTTTAATAAGGAGTTAAAGAGGATTAATAGTTTCTTAATTCCCCTGCCCTCAGATAGTTAATAGTTAAAATTAGATTATCTTTTAATTCTGTCACTTTGATAATGTCTTCTTATGAATATTGGAACTGTTATCTTGAAGTATTATTCTCAGCATTTCTGTAAAAATTACAGTCTACTGCATTAGAACATACTTATGAGAAAACTAGGAAAGATTTAACACAAGAGGTCCATGGTAATAGATAAAATTAGAGAACTGCATAATGCATGTGATAAATAGCAATTTTCTGCTGTAAAAATACTCATGTAAAATTCACATATTCTTCTCAGAGCAATGATATTCTTATTCCTAGTGCAGTAGCTAGACATATCTTCCATTGGGAGGATATTCTGAAATATGATTTCCTTATACCACAGTAATTTCCTGATTACCGGCTGGGATTTTTTTCTTCTCTCAGTAACATTGTGAGGTAGCAATCTGCTGAAGTTTCAGTTGTACCTTCATAAAGCAGTAAAGCTGAGGACCAGCCTCTCATTCCATTTCTGTCCTCAAAGCTTGCCTATTATTCCTATTGCCTTGAAAAATGCATTCTTTTTTTTCTGCCAGTGTGAGTTAATGGAATGACCTTCATCTAAAAAGGGGCAAAAAAAGTCAAGGCAATTGCATGGTGCACAATCTGAATTCAAACTGATGTAGTCAATGATACTTCCTGAGAAGTGTTTCCCTTGCTGTGGCCTGGGGCAATGTCCATGTCCCCTTCATCCCTGGTGACTGATATCAGGATGTGTTGATATTGGTGAATGCTCTGCTCACAGCCTGCAACTCAGATGTTCTCATGGTATCATGAGTGGTAACTTAGAGAATATATTCAGATTGAAAACCTTCATTTGAAACAACACAGCATGTTTTGCCACATGTCTTATTTTCTGTCATTTAACAGTATTCTTACTTCCTGAATCATCTTCATAGGTTTATGATTATCTGTTTTTCAGGCATAGCAACCTCTATGGTTGCATCAAAGGGAAATCTGCTGTGGAAGTGCCTTTATATTTGGGAGTATTCTTTTTTTCATTTATCTTCTCTTCCAAAAAACAACATTGATGTAGTATGTCAATTTACTGTGGGGAATGTTTGCATAATAACTTTAATAACCAGATGAAAGTGATCCTCAGTACTGACCAGGTACAATATTAATAGTTTTAATCTGTGCATTTTTCATATTTTTATTACTTCTTGAGTCTTCATCTCTAAAATAGGATTATGTCTTTGCTAAAATAAATAGCATGTTTCAAGTTGCTTTTATTGAACTCTGTTTTAATTTTAATGAACTGAAACGTAATTAGAAGTGTTTGTTATATTATGCCAACAAAGTACCAATCATGAACTGAAGACTGACATTGGAGTGGACAGTTTGTGATTATAACTGTATGTCAAGATCTTCATTAAGATGCACATTAACTAAACATAATTGACTGTAAGGCAGCTGGACAGTGGTAAAATATTTAGTAATGAACCGCTTCACTGCAGTGTTTTCTGCCTCAAGGAGAACAATAAAAGTGTCCATATTTTCTTTTTAATACCCTTTAGTAAATGCTGCCATATTAGCAAGCAAAATTATATGATCACATGAGGGCTTCATTTTTTCTGCTTCTCCAGCTTTCTAGGGCTATTAATTCCAATACTGAAAATTTATGAAGGAAATAGAGCAAAGAGTTCACTGTAGAAGAGGTTACTTATGCCTGTTTCACTAATAATCAGAATTCCAAAGCAAACAAAAGTAATAGCTGATTTTATTCCATTAAAAGTTGAACTCAAATAGCAGTTTTCAATTTGTTAAAGTAACAGTGCATCTTTTCACGAAATAACTGCTATCCATATTTTAAAAAAGCTTCATTTGGTCAGCATTTTTAAAAGAAAAAATAAATCAGGGAAAATATCTCATACATTTTTTTTTCATTATTTTTGTAAGTATTTCAAAGGTAAGTGATCTCACACTGATGTTTCTGAGACTTCTGATCGTTTCTAGCCACCCAACTGGTTTCATTCTTACCAAGTGTATGAATTTACCTTTTAGTGATGAGGTACTTAAAAATATATCAGCAATAACATCTTAAATTTATGGTTTGTCATCTAGTAGCTGTTTTAGATGTATCTTCAAAGTAATGTATTTTTGAAATCTGAATTTGTACGAACTTTCCATCACATCATATCTGTAGAGTATAATGGACTAGAAGCAACAAATTTATGATTATTGGCTTTTTGGATTATGTAAGATTTAAACCTCTCAACAGCAAAGGAATGAAGATCTCAATTTTCTTTAGGAATCATAATTACATAATTGCACATAAAAAGTCTGTTGCAACAAATGAGAAACAATGTAATAGTGTTGTGTTTATTATCACCAATTTGTACAATAATCTCCCTTATGCACTTTCATTATAAAGTGTTAACAGCTTAATATACTAGAGCATAGGAATGGCTGTAGTCACACAAAGTATTTGGTGTTATTACCCCTCTAGTTCTTTTTACATAGATCTGTTGAGGCCTTTGCTTCACACAGCCTCATAATATTCCAGTGTTAAATACTGAACAAGTGAATTTCACTCAGTGAAGTGATTTCAGGACACATAATTCAGTTCTGTACTGTGATATTTGAGTGGCTTTTGTTGGACTTTAAAACTTGATGTATTTTAAAATTTAATGGGCAGACTTTGTTCCTTTACATGCAGACAACTGTTATCAGTTATTTATTTATTATTATGTGATTTGAGTTCTATGGCTTTAGAAAAAATAATACTTCCTTTAATTTAGATTTTTGAGAACAGGTATAGCTCCTGAAAAAGATTTTTTCCTGGTATTTCATGCAGCTTGATGTAAGTAGTTCTATTTAGTACAGATGTTATGAAAAAACCCCAAAAGACATTAGTTTTCTTCTTGCTTTATTATTTCTTGAGTTCAGAAGCTTCAGATCAGATGTACCATCTGTTGGATTTTTTCCACCTTTTTTTTTAAGTTAAATTTTTCCTCTAACATTTAATATTTTCTGATTTGTTTTTTTTTTCATTAAAAAAGCCAGATACATTTTCTCCAATTCATGAGTTAGCAGCAAAAGATCCCCAAATAGTTTTACTTTATTTTTTTGTTTGGGTTTTTGTGTGGCCTTTTGTTGACAATCAGTACAGTCTTTCTGAAGTAAGCAGCAACATTTTGTGAGAGCCATCATGCTCAGCTATTCTCTCTTTCAGAAATGTGTTGTGATATAACTGCACATTATTACTGTTATTATGTCATAATAGTCAGGTCTGGAAGAATTCAAAGTAGCTTTCTTCACCTGTAGAAACAATGATTAAATGCATATATATATATATATATATCTTAGATTCTGTATTGCCATATATTATGTCTTTTTTTAATAATAATATATTGTGACATTTAGGTATTGAGTTCTTAGAAAATGTTTTTCTTGTAACAAATTTCTGTTTTTTAAATAAAGTAGCTTTTATTCTCTGGCTTGCATTAGACAACCTTAGTCAGCAATTTTGTGAGAACAAAAACCTGAGACAATTTTGTGGGAATAGGAAAGGTTTCATTTCTTTTCAGTTTTTATGGTAAATTTCCTCACTGCTTGCATGGAAGTCAGAGGAGCTGACTTCTCCTATCCCCAAGGAAGCTTATGAAAAATTATGTAAAGGTCTTCTTCCTCTGTTTTTATCAATTCTTCCCTGTGAAGGCCTGGTATGATACATTTCCCATCACTGCTTCAGCACAAGGACTCTCCACAGGAGGCACAGACAGCACTAAGTTCTGTGATAGGACTATTCAATCCAGGTTGCATTCATCTAAACCAGCACCAAAAGCTGAGTTGTGAATCAAAAGGAGTAGTAGCATTTGAAAAAGAAAGTGAATAGTAGTAGTTACCCTAGCACTTCAATTTTCATAGCTCCCAGATAAGCAGGTCCTTGAAATACATTGTTTGCTTGTGCTCTTGTTAGAGTGGTAGCCTTCAAAACACTGTGTGACTTTGCCTTGAAGAGAGAACCAAAATATGAGAGCTTTTATTAAAGGAGCAACCTAATTTCTACTCCTATTGTTTGAATAATTAAAGGAGGGTGTAAAACCCCCACCTATCTGTGCCATGGATAAAAAAGTGGACTTTTCATCTTCTATCTCCTACTAACCCCATGAGTAGCTGTCCTGATTTCATATTTGAAAGGCTGGCTTTTTCTTCAAGTAGACATGTTTTATCTGTATGAATCAATTAAAGAACTCCAGAACAAAAAAAAAATTACCCATTGCAGAAAGCAACAGGAATTTCCAAAAATAGCTTATATCATGACACTAATGCTATTGCATTCTTGAGTCAGTTGTCCAGTGTCTACATGGTTTAGTTACTATTATTCTTTTTTTTCTGGTAATACTTTTACTGTACCAATATTATGATAATCTCTTTAAGCAGTTGATTCGCAATGACCTAATTTTTAAACTGCTGAGCATTCATTGCTCATACTGGAGAAAATCTGGTTAAGAAAATGTCTGTTCTGCAACTCAGTGGGGTGAGGATGTTTGTGTTTGTGTACGCACATCTGACTGTTCCTTGTAAATGCTCCCTTGTACATTGTTACTGAGACTCAGATTCATAACGTTATATTTTCTTCTTTTTCTTGTGAGAAGTAGTAATTGTGCTTCTCTTCTGAAAAGTATAATATCATTTTAGGGAGAAAAAAATAGCAACTTTTCAGATTGTTGATTGTTAATTTAATCACTAATGACTTATTTTCATAGAATCATTTCTCTTGGAAGATACTATTAAGTTCATTGAGTCCAACTGTTAACGCAGAACTGCCAAGCCCACCACTGAACCATGCCCCTAAGTGCCACACCTACACATCTTTTAAATACCTCCAGGGATGGTCCCTCCACCACTTCCCTGCAACTTTATTCTTCCTACCTAAATTACAGTAGTTAATAATCCAGGGGCTATACTGGGATAGGAAATTTTCACTTCACATCTTAAAACCAGACCCCAGGAACACAGCAGATCTCCCTAAGCAGGGAGTCTAGGCTTCATATTGAACCTTCTGTTCCCTTCTGAAGGTGTCTCCTATCACAATGACCCATTCTTTTTCTTTATGGAAGTAGTTTTGATGCAGGGCATAGGCTACCTTAAGCCTGGTGGCACTTTCAAACTAAATGGACCATCATCCTCGTTATAGTTCAGTTCTGCCTACAGAGCCTCGTACCTACAGTGCCAGGACAGCGGGGTAGTCATGCAGGAGAAGCACCTGCTGCACCAGGTAGGAACTCACCACCATTGCCCCTATCCCTTAAGTCAGTGTGTTCAGGCAGGTGGAGAGAGGATAGGGAGTCCTTGTCTTGCATCCTGTCTGCATGTTGAGCCTGTTCCAGGGAAGGCAGCACGCAGTTCCAGTGGAATCTCTTGACTCCAGTATTATCTCTCTCAAGCTCCCTGATACTCACCCTGCACACCTCCTGCTTGAGCTCTAGCAATGAGGGGAGGAGTTTCCCTGCCCAGCCAGGGGCAGAGTTTCTCCCACTCCTGTGCTTGCTGCTGCTGGCCTGGCACTGGCCTAAGAGCAGGGTACACCCTGCAGCCAGGTATTGTCACTGGCACCGGCACCAGTGCGTTCCCACTGCAGCTCTGGGCAGCTGCAGAGACATCTTGGGGACAGAGCTTAGAGAGCACATGGCTTTCTGCTGGGCGGACACCACTGCTCCCTGGTTGAGCTGCCAGGGATTCACTGGCTTTTCTTTAATTATTCTTTTACTGTAATTATTTATTACGGTGAAGAACTGAAATAAATACAATTTAAATGCTGCCTTTTTTCCTGTTATATAATTTGTGGAACACGTTTTTTAGAATATGTGAAAGGCATCTATCAGTAGTTTTGTATTTGCGTGATATTTGCATATTTTTATAATGTGTTTCATATGAACACATATTTGCAGTTTTATGTTAGTTTAATGAAGTGGACTTTAGACAACAAAACCTGTTCTGTTAATAGGAGTTTTAAGATGACATTCTTATATCCTGTTAGAATGGAGTGTGGGAGGTAATATTGCTATTAAATTTATCTGGCAACATAGACAATGCTTGTATAAAAAGTCACTTTTTTGTGAAGTTATAGGGCAGTAGCTCTTGGGAGAAAAATTCACTTTTTTTTTTGTTAATCGTGGCACAATTTACTGAGAAACTCTTGCACTTTTCTGTCAAGTAGGTTCATAGACTATGAATCTTTCTTATGAGAATTACAGCTCTTTCCAAAATAAGCAATATAGTCAGTAAGCCCAGGTTAGTTTTAAGACATTATAGTATTATTTAGAGAATTCTCTTCTCAACCTAGGTAGAATTTAAGTACTTAAACCATTCCTATAACTACTTTTGCATGGTTCCATGCACAGCACTGAATATAGCTGATGGTTGTTTAATAAAAATATAAAACTTCTAGCATGGGCACATTTTTCTTCACCTTGCCATGCTTAATAACCAACTACTAAATCATTTATAAGTCATTATAAGTAAATCAACAGAGCAGAATCAATAACATAGAATTATTAGTATCCTGCTCTTTTGGAGAAATTGTTGTTCAAGGAAACAAAACTACATTTTTCCTTCCATGGAAATTTAATTTCACCTATGTGATTTTTTTTTTTTTTTTTTTTTTAACTAGATTTCTAAGAGGAAACTATTTTTTTCATTTCATCGGGGAAAATCTGTGAATGAGGGGAGTGAGAAATCAACAATCATTGCTGGACCCAGATATCATATTGTGTGATTTCTCTTCCATCAGTTTCCATATGAAGGTGACCACAGCTGCAGTGTATACAATATAACAAGTCTAGGTCAGGCAGACAGGTTAATGATGTCTGGTACGTAATTGTGAACATTACAGAAATACATTTTTTTCTTTACAGGTTTTCTATACATAGTATGACATAGTTTACAGGAAGGTATTGTTAGTTTATGATGTAATTTTGCATACAGGAAACACTGAGATCATAAAGCACTTCTGAGATATAATGAAAAAATTGCCATGTAGTCTGAATAATCCTTCTTCAGATTATAAAGAGAAGTGTTCACCTAGTTAATGTTTGTCTGAACCCTTCCTCCTCCATCTCAGTTTAAAAGAAAATAAGTTTAATTTTCACTGGAGATACTTTTAAAAGTATTTAATGTAAAATCTAAAAACAAAACTATTCACATATATAGGTCTTTTTACACATTAAACACAGATGTGTTATATTTAACAGTATACTGTATATTTAACAGAAATACTTGCCATATCTGTGTTGCTGTCTTTTTGTCTTGAGGATAATGTATCTGAGGAATACATGCCTTAAAATTTATGGATAGTTATCAGCCATGATTCTTCAATTATTTGGATAAGGGTATCTCCAGCCTCATGACTTTCTTGTTTGATAGAGTGCAGGGCACCAGAAGACAGAAGGACTCAATGTTGCTGAATATTTCAAGTGAGAGTTACTTTCGTGATTGATCCATTTGCTATCAGTTATGGGCAAAATAACAGTCTGTGTAATAAAAGACTGAAATAAATAGAGGGGAAAATATGTAGTTAAGAAAGAGTAGCAGACTTTTCTAGGCAGTTAATTAATGAATTTTTGAAACTACAAGTTTGGTTGATGTGTGTAAACTATGTAAAGTTCATAAAGTGTTTAATTTCATGCCAGCCCAGATCAATTGCTGATCATATACAGATTTTTAAATGCAGAATCAATTGCTCAGTGAGGCAGTAAACAATTTGGGGAGGGAGATTTGAAATAAAGGGAAGATATCAGTGGTAAGTCTTTAAATTAGGCTACTTCTTTGTAATTTCAAAGTAGTTCAGAATGAGCATCACCAGTGACAACAGAATAATTAAGCTATCTGGATAAGTAGAGCAAAGAAATAAGTAAGTATTGTGGAGTTATTTTGCCTCAGTGTAAAGCAGTGGCAGAACTAATACTCAGTTGGGGTTGTTATTTTTCATATTGAAAATAAAGAGGGAAGAACCCTAAAACTGAGCTTTTGGTAGAAGAAAATGATATACAGTTTCAGATGCATCCAAATACGTTTAGCTTATCACAGATATGATTGAGAGGTGGTTTGCTAACTGTGTCTAAAACACTTAGTAATAAAAGGCTTTTTAATTTAGCAAAGCAAGTTAGTAGAAGCTGAAGCCAAAATTCAAATTAAATATGTGGCAAACACTTTCAGTAGGGAGGTGATTAACTGCTGGGAAAAATTGCCAAGAGAAACAAGTGATTTTTCCATCACATGAGGTTGTCAAATTAGAACTAAATAACTCTCAGGAAATTATTTGACTCTTGCCAAGAACAAATTATTGGTCTCAGTTCATTGTTAACCAGATGAAATTTTAAAGCAGGTGGTTGAGATAGTGGAGCAAATAATTCCTTAGTTTTGTAATGTAAAATCATAAGGAATATTTTACTTAACTTGCATTTGTTGAATTATCATCAGTATCAGGAACTTCATTATAACATGGTACAATATCAAGTTGGTAGAGAGTTGTTATTTCGTGCCATATGCCCATTCATGCTCTAACATTCAGGAGATGCACACTTGTTATCTACTTCATCACATCTGGTTTCAATGATGAACTTTTTTTTGTTGTTCTTTATATAGAAGCAAATGTTTGGAAAGAGTCAATAACTCTGTCAGTAGAACTAAACTCAGTAATTTATGCCAGTGCAAAATATTAAATTCTGTCTTAGTGGGGCAGAATCACAGAGTATCACCAAAATTTATTTACTGGGTCAAATGGGAGGGACATGCCTTTAAACTTAGGGAATTTTCTTGGTTACTATATGTGGCACGCACACATCTTGCTGCAATATGCAAGCATATGATGCAGAAATAATTGAGAGAATTAGTGCAGAAATCCTGCAGTCGCTTTTTAACTCTCCTTTTGTGGTTAGATGTGTATTTCATTTGGCTGTCATTGGATTTTCTTCAGTAGTTCCACCTAAATGCTGCAATGTAAGTTAAAAAAATGTTTAACTGCCCGAAAGAGTAATTGAAGGAGTCTTTATTAAGTGCATGAGAATATTGAAATGGCTGGTGATGGTATTGTACTAGCGATCACTTGGGAAATTCCAGGTTGAATTAGTCTGTTGAGAAGTGTGTGTGATTTAGTAGATGCCTCATTTCTGCAGTCCATGGACATCCAGTTGGAGTGACCTGAGCAGGACACTGTGTAGGCTGATCTTAGTGATGCTTTGGTAGGCATTGTCAGGCTCCTCTGAGTCTCAGTTTCACTGCAACGGTTTTAATAACAGGGTTTAATTTCTCCATCATTTAAGTTCAGCGCATAATTTAAACTATAATTTTATGTTTCAGATATGCAACAATATTGTGCCATGTTGAAGGGAAAGTGATGCAATGTGAATTGGATTGATCTGCCAGCCTTAGCACACATGCCTATGCTGTCCAAGCTATTAGAAAAATTAATAAACTCACTCCTTGAATTAATGGATGGGCTTGCGGGACACCATCAGACATAAATTTTGAAGCTGAATTATATTTACATTGCTATTTGTACTGTAAAATTAGTAAAGGTTATTAATTCTATCTGGTCTTGATATTATCAGTTTTATACCATAATTGCATGCACAGACACACACAACCTCTTGAGACAAGTGCTGAAACGCAGATACTTAAAAGTACATGAAGGACTGAAGCAAATGTTCACAAGTTACCCTATCTGTCAGTTTTATATGTTTTTGTCTTTACCTGTTGGTCCTACTGCTCATCTCCATTGCAGGATGTGATCATTACATTTTCTGTGATTATGCAGTACCACTCAGAACGTAAGGAGTTTCTGGCCCAGCATTTTAAAGACAGAATCTGACAGTGACAAAATCTGACCCACTGTTGTGCCTCTAGATTTCTGCTGCAGAGATTTTCAGGCTGCCCAAAATTCTTTAAATACCACATTTTCTTAGCATATAAAAAGATGGGAGTGATGGTTGTCACTAGTGATGACATCATGCTGGACAAGATATGAAATGTGAACAGTGCCATCATGTGCATGTCTGATAGATATTATTATGAGGGAAGAGGTGTGTATTTTAACAGTGGAATGGAAAATCAACTGTAGGACTTACATATTCTGAATGTTTTTTCACAATCTTTTATCTTTTTTCCTCTTGTTTTGTTTTGTTTTGTAGGGTTTTTTAGAATCTAGTGAAGATTTTCTTTCCTCAGCTGTGAAACCCAGACTCCTACAAACCTCTGTCTGTATGTTCCTTTATTTCTTGGCTTTTCTGTTGGCTTAGAAGAGGTTTCCAGCCTCCTACTCACTGCCAAAATATTTTTTAGTAACTATTTATTTTTAATAACCCATTTATTGGGCTTCAAGATCACTTTTAGAGGATGATGCTCCTCAGATTGAAGATAATACAGGAAAATTAAATTTGAACATAACTTCTTATCATTGAGTTCACATTTTAGAAATCTCTTCCCATTTGAATCATAGTCCTTTATATTACTTCACTTACAGTGTAGTAAATATGTTTACTGGTCTTTAAAGGATCTGCTTTCTGCAGAGTGGCTACTGGGACAAACAGTGTCCCAAATTAGGAATATCCAGTCTTTCATCACTAGACGTGTCCTTATTATTATAAGAGGTGTACTGAAAAACTGAAGAAAGATATGAATTTGCAATTCTGGTTTCTTTTTTCGGCATTTACACCAGGGTAACTGAAAGTAGATCATACCCTGCAGAAATTGAAGATGAAAGTTACTAGATTTTTCAGTTCACTTCCCACCACATATTTTCTCCTTTTAAATCTCCCCAGGGAAGATGCCTCCACTGCCTGTATCATGAAATTATATCATAAACTTTTTTAGTGATCTTAAACAATTAATCTATTTAGCATTATACTATTTTTGTAGCATCATACTGTATTTAAAACATCATATCATTGTTATTTTTTTTTCTGTGTTATGGTAGATGTTCATACTTTCAACCTTTGGCTTAGTTGCTCTCATTTTATCCCATTGCAATGACCATTGTGTCCAGTTCTGTACTTGACATATGACAAAGGAGCACAGGTGTAGTAAACACATTATTTTTCAAATCCTGTTTTAGTATAAGATGGGCATATTTTTTATAGATTGTATTTTAATTAGTTTTTATCCCATGGCAAATGGCAGTATGGCTCAAAGTCTATGTAGATACCATCAGTGTGCATAGATTGCTAGCCTATAATGCAACTAATTCCTAGCCAGAAAATGTCCTGCATTTTCAGTGAATCATAATTGAAAAATTATTATGGTGACAGGAAAATTAAACAAAAATGTCATTTCATATTGCTGTAGAAAAGCCAGTTTCAGTGACATTTTTAGAATTATCAGAAGACATCAATCTGTGGTGACAAGAATCGAACAGAAGTGTAATCATGGAAGTGTTTTGGGTTATTTGTTTAACAGCAGGGGTTGTTAGGATGATCTATAGATGCAAAATGTTGAAAAAATGTATTTATTAGTAATAAATAATTGCTTGATGATAATGAGACTTTGTGATGCATACTGTAAGCAGTTTTCAGTGAAAACATTATGGAAAATACAGCTTAAAAGTTTTTTTAGTGAGCATAGAAGGCTTTCTTTTCCCTCAGAAATACTCAGAGAACCTGCATTTGAAGACCTAGACACCAGTGTTTTTTACCCATTACTGGAATTGAAAGTGCATACAACATCCTCACTTCTTTTAAACTACCTCATTAAGATTGTGCAGAATGTAAAGTACTAGTAATACAGACTTAATTTACCATTTCTTCCACTGTTTCTCAAACTGTACTCACAGTAATTGCTTATTCTGCCTTAGAGACTGGTGTGATTCAGTCAAATCTCACCATTTAGATTGGATTTAAATTTTGGACAGTACAGATACCAAGAATATCTACTGAGAAAACATGCAAACAACTGTGATGAAATTTAGTAATTAGTGAAGTTCTGCTTCAGTTCCTAGATCTTACAAGAAGCCTTTAGGTAAATAGTGCCTCCAAGAACACACTAATGGAGGAAAATGCTCCCCAAATCACTGTTCAAATGGGTGGGCATCCTGCTCCCCATGGTTCCTGGTACAAATGGGGTAGTGAAGAACTCTGCAAGGTTTCCCTATGGGTGGCACATAGTTGGATAAAAGCATCAGTTTCACTTACTTTTTTAAAAGTAAGTAGTGATTAATTCTGCCTTCCTTGGATGGGTATTTCACTTCAGTGATCTCAGAGATCAGAGGCTGCAGCTGACCTTGAAGTTCAGTGTGTACGTCACTGTCTTGAAGCTCACTCTAATGAGATGTGTCAGGCTTTCTGTCCCTGTGTACAAAGGAGTTCAGCTACAAATAATGTAGACAAAATGCATATTTTGCAACTTGCCCTACAGTAAGAAAAACAATATGAACTTATTTTTGGTGGTGTGTCCACTACAAACTGCAGTCAGATTTCAGCCACCAAATACCTAAATCAGGAGCTTGTAAACACAGTTAATTAACTGTAAACTCTGTGAGCTACTACAAACAGGAACATAAAGGAAAGGTGAAGAAGGAGGAAGCACATCTTGAAGTCGGTGGTTTTGACTGGAGTACCAAAAGGAAATGAAAAGAGCCAGACCAGCTTCAGTGGTCCTCCAAAATATACTTGTGAATCTGCAGAGACACTAATATTAGTTCCTCCAGTATACACTGTCAATACCTTAACCTATTGTTAGATTAATGGTGGGTCAGTGCTTTGAGCCCTCAAACATCTTTAGCCTCTATCATTTTTCCTTAAGGATATTCCTTTCAAACCAAAAGAGGGGAAAAAATTCTGGATCTCTGAGGTTGAATCTTTATAATCCAATATGGTGTATATACATATTTACAGCCTCCTCCTCTTCATTTTTCTGTGATATGTTATCCTCAGAAAAACACCCTTTATTTTTTAAGGCACTGGATTTTATTTAAGCTAAGGCTTCCTATCTTTGCCCTAGTGTATGTGCTAGTTCTTCTTACACTTTTCCAGGCAAGCTGTCTCTTCTTATATTGCCAGGATGAGGCGTTTCAGGAAGAATCCGTGTTTGTCCGTATGACAACAAAGTGAGCTAGAAATCAGCTGTTTCAACAGATTGTCTTACTGGATAGCTAAGCATGTGGGAAGCAGTTTGTCTGCTGAACTGGAGCCACCTTAGATTAACATAGCTGTCTTATTTTCTTCAGATGCCTCCATCCCTAGCATATGGAGTCTGCACATCTAGTTGCCACCTAGAGCTTCACTCTGAAATCCACCAAACTTGCAATAAATACACCTACCTGGTGTGGTGCTGCTTTTGTAGGAGACCTTTTTCAGTCCTTTTGCAACTTTGAGTCCTAAGCTATTTTTCAGCTGCATGGTGTTTTGTGGGCACTACTGCTCAGAGTAAGAGTGGCATGAGAGAAAGAAGGTTCACTTGTCTCTAGCAGTCCTTCCTCAGGAATTTATCTGAGTGCAAGTTCACAACTTTTCCTCCTTCTGCTTGGATGTTTCAAACCTAAGACTGGGGTAGAGTTCTGATTCATAACCAATACTGTGGAGTGGTGGAGACGTGTACTTCTGAAGGAGCAAGGACTCTACACCAAAAAATTTTAAAAAAATTGAAGCAGGAATTACAGAATGACTTTACCTTTATTTTACTTTGCTGTAGGATTATGAATGAGAAATCAAGAGAATATATATATTCCTCCCAAGTTAGAAAAGGCCCTATGGGTTGTGCTATTTTGTCTCATCTCATGTGTACTAGCAGAATGGAGTAATGTTAGCTGAAAGAGGTCAACATATGCTCCAGCTAATCACGGGTGTCAGTAGAGCTCTTGTAATGTTGTTATAAGGTACTTTGATATCTCAAAGATGTGCTCTCTGTTTCTCTGTAGGCCATGTAAGCTGAGTCAGTTCAGAATATGTGTTTTAACAGTTCCTACTCCTTCCTACAACTAATTATGCTTTGGTTCACAATTTAACGTTGTGTCCTAAGTAATTTCTTTCTTTCAAAATAGATTATTTAAAAGCAAGTGACAAAGGCAAGATTGTTCTCTTCCACATAAATCCCTTTAATTACTCCCATAACATATAAAGCATGTATTGAATTTTGTATTAAAAAGCAAGCAGAATACATTTGAATCTTTACTTAAAGTAACTTAAAACAACAGGGTTATACATATAATATTCATATTTATGAATATTACCTGTTTATTTTGTAAACCATTATGTGTAGATACAATGATTTAATCTTTAGTCTGACAAAGAAAAGTTTGTATTTCACCATAGTGGTTTTCCTTGTACAAGTAACAAACAACCTCCAGAATTATATAAAATATAGTGCAGATTGGCTCTTAATTGTGTTATAAAAGTGTAGTATCTTTCTACTACCTGATGTGGCTGGGGGAGGAGTCTGAAATTCATTACATTTTTGGACTGAAGGCTACTTTTCTTTTCTTGCTGTTGTGTTGAGTTTTTTCCCCAGTTTATTTTTAACTTGAGTAAAATGGACAGATTCAAATGGCAGTCCTCAGAACACTTACTAGCCCAAAGGCATGTTTCATACTGAACTAATGTTCATACTCATGTCCAGCAATGGCCTTAAATTTCAAAAATCTTAAACAAAGCTATTAAAATACAGGAGTTTGTGTATAAATCAATGTCTCTTTATCTATTTATTGTTCACAACACCTTTTCCTGAGAATTGCCTCAACTCCTTCCTATAAAGGTAACTGTATAGATGAGCAGGTTGTCTTACTTCTCAAACCTGTGCATAATTAATTAATGCATAAATTCATGGTCAAAATGTCTCATTTCACTGTTTTGTTTGCCTAGGCTATGCATTATAATTGTTAAACCCCAAAGTAATCTTTAAAATGTAATTAAATTATACATGTTTAAGAAAATACAATTCCATTATTTGAAAATATTCAAGATAAATGAATTACATGGGCAAAAAACCTATAAACTGAATTGAGTGTAATCATCCTAGGTAATGGACTTATGTGATAGAAAACTAAGAAAAGGAAATTTGTTCAAGACAAATTAGGGAGTAGGAGCTCAACATAAATGCACTAGAGGCCTTCAGAATCCAAATGCTAGATTTACCAGAGAAAAGTAAATAACAAGTAGGAAAAAAAATTGCCAAAAGTGATAGTTACATTCTATCCAAAGAGTGTAATTATGCATTTTTAAAAAATATTTATAAACCAAAATAACTATTCAATTCTGCTGGAAGGACTTATTTTCAGTTCAGCAGAATTTTTAAAGTACTGTTTTTGTTAGTCAAAAGTGGTTGACATATAAATGAAACAAGTATTAAAGAAGGTCAAGAAAATATAAACCATATGTTTACAAAGATAGGATTAATACTGAAGGATACACATATCTTTTCAGAAGAATTAAACCTTTCTCTCAAAGGATCAGACTTTTAGTTTTATAATTTATTTTTTTTTAGTGAAATGACACTAACACCAGATGGAATCCATCACAATTTCCTGTCGTAATGGTCAAAATTGGCTGCAAATCTTTAACATGGTGACAGATAAAGTTGTCAAAATATTCTTGTCTAGTGTATTGCCCAGTAGAGAAGACTAGGGTTATTGGTTACCTACTGCTAAAGGATCTTGTTGAGAATCTTCTTATTTTCTGTGTTCAGGGAGTATATAAGTGTATTCACTTCATGCTTTCATGAAAACTGTAGGTTTCTCCTCATGATAATCACTGAATTTGTCATAACATGATAAATGAAAAATCAAGATTTCTTCTGAAATCCTTGATTTGAAGCTTCTTTCTATAAAAGCCTTTAAAGAATATTAGTGATGGGACTAACCCCATTTAGGATAGGTTTCAAATATAAATTTTTATGTAAGAATGGCTAATGTATATATGTTATTAAATTGCTGTTGGGGAAAAGAAAAAAAAAACACAAAAAAAAGGTGACTAATGCAAAATTTTATATGCCTTATGTCTCATAAAACAGTGAAGTATTTGCAAGATTTGTACTCTGTAGGTGACTTTGGAATGAATTTGGAGAGCAGTACTCAGTGATATCCATAGCAGCACTCTGTGGTTTTATGGCAAGAATGTAGCTGGATTTACAGCTGCAATGCCCTTCAAACATTTTGTAAAATTTTATTTCATTTTAGTGCTCCTTGTTTCTGAAAAGTATTTGGGATAGTTTTTGTTGATCAAAGTGCTGTTCATTGATGATATTGATAGTTTTAAAGGCTGCCATTCCACAGCACATTTTTTTAAGAGCAGTTTTGTTTGTTATGATTCGGTGATCCTGGGCAGCACTTAGGAAGTGCAAAGCTCATTGAGGCTATCTCATGCTAATGAGAAATTCGGTGTGTAGGGCATCATACAACATATTTAGCATATTTTTTTAAGGCATGTTTAAGTGTTGCCACATCATCAGTCCTTTGCCTAAGGAATTTCCTCAACATTAGCTAATTTCTGAAACTCAGAAATACAATGTTCTGCATTATTATTTCATGGTGAAGAGATTGCCTGATTTTATGACAGATTCTACAAACCATGACCCATATTCTAAATAAACTTTTTGTGGTAGTCCACATAAGCCAAACTTCATCTGCCAGCTGCCAGTGGTCCACAATCTGCAGCAGGTATGTGCAACCACACTACAGTAAAATTCACCACTTACCTCTCTGCAGCTGTACTGGGTGTTTGCAGAGAATTTTGTGGAGTACAGTGAGAAATTAGTCCAAACAGCCTGGAAATTTCTGGTTTAAGTTCTTCAGTAGAGCTGTTTCAGTGTCACTGATGAAAGGTAGATACGTTCCTTGCTTTGCATTTCACAAACAGTGGAACACACAATTTGAGGAGTCAGTTTTCACACTTCTTTGTCTGCACTTGTGAATAATTAGGGTAACAGTATGTGGTTTGAACTACTGTGCCAAGTTGTCATGTATCTTGTTTCATTGATACCTAGGGATAGCAAAGTTTTCGGAAAAGCAGAGTATCAGTGGTGTGAACTGATGTTAGGAAGGACAACTGATCTTCTTTAATTAAATTAGTGTAACAAAGTCACATTAGGGGATTCTTATATTTCCATGTAATAGAGTCACTGACTTACGTGTACTTGATGTCTCCAAGGAGTGTCACAAATGCACTTACTGTTCCTTAATGTTATATTTTGCATTTGGATCTGTAATTTAGATGACAAATGTGAAAAAGCACATGTTGCCAGAGAACTTTCAAGAGACAAGCTGTGAAGTCTAAAGAACACAGGTTATTCCAGCTAAGGTTGGCAGCAGCTTCAGCTTAAAAGTTTTTCTCCTAGCATGTGGTCTTCAAACTTGTACCTGCAGAATGTAGGTTAGCATTTGACTGATACAGATTTTTGATTTCCAGTTTATTACACAGAGATGGAACTTTTATTTTCACTCTTCCTCTTTTGGTCAGGCACTGGAGCAGTTGAGAGGAGTCCAAACAGTTACAGAACAAGATCATATTCAAATTCCACCATTTTGGTGATTCTTTCAAACTCTGATTATGGGGACATGTAAATTAGTACCATAGAAGGATCTGCTAAAAATTACACTAAATCATTTTTGTTGTCAGTATGAATCTCTCAACACTGAATTTGGACTAGTTTATGTGAGCAGATAATAGTATCGTACAGGGTCTTACAGTCCCTCCTGAAGCCAGTGGAAAAACCCTGCCGTGTTCCCAAGCAATACTGTGGAACGTTCTGGTCCCTGAATTCTTACTCATCAAATCTCATTATATGTCATCTGATTTGATTGTTCTCGGATCAGCATGGGGCTTTAAGCTGTGTCAAACACAAATTAGTTACTTAGCTTTGTCTGGCTTACCAGGAGTTAGCAACTCAAATTTATTCACAAATATCTCCCGTGTCATTGATATTGAAATATTGAATCTGTGCAATATCGGTTGAAATTCAGACTGATGTCATTTGTGGCCCTTGACGTCCAAAAAGAGAACATGACAAATAAGACCACATGCCTGAAGTGTATTTAAAGGGGGAAAAAATGTTCTAGAGTACACTTGCTACTTTTTGTTGATTACTTAGTTTATTTTAAAGGCAGAATAGGTGTCTGAATTTCAGTGGAGCAGTGATGTATGTTTTAGAAAAAACACACCATCTTCCTAAAACATTAGAAAAAAACAACAGAAGTGCAGTAAAAAAAACCTTCCCAGGTAAAATCAAAATAAACATTTCAGACACCAACAATCATTAGCTGCCTCTAAAGTCTGATAAGTTTACTCACAGTGATACTGACTTACTGTTCTGTTGTCTTAATACATAATTTCTGAAGTCAGCATAAAAAAATGGAACTAAATACTGCAGATGAAAGGAATAATGCCTCATTGGGCCAATTTCTATTAACTTTGTTTAAGCAGCTTCAGTGAGGTTGAGAGTAGCAAGTGCAAAATGCTGCATAAAATTAGTTTCTGATTTCCTCATAAGGTACAAGGCAAAATGTAGACATTATTACATTTTCATTCAAGCTACACCTCCAAGGACATTTCTCCAAATCCTCATTAAACTCATTCAGAGTGATTTCCTTTTTAACCAAGGTCAGGATGGTTGTCTTGCAAATCTTTGGACACTGTGAATGGAAATTCATAAATCCTGACATTGGGAAGCAAGGTTGCTCTTGCCCTACATTTAATGAGGAATAGAAATAGGATTAAAAAAAAAAAAAAAAAAAAAAAAAGCACAGGCTTCTTTGCCTGATGGTGCTAAAAGGAAGATCCAACTTTGCTGGAATCAAAAAAATAAGACTTTTTTTTTTTTTTTAAGCTGGTCGCAATGCACTGATGATGTCTCCTGTGATATTCATCATTTATATTTCCAGTAAGATGCTATGTTCCCTGCAATCACTTGTCATCTTTCCTTTTCTTTGGTCTGTTTAGTCTGTTAGCCCACCAGTTAAGATATATCCTGAAAAAATTCTACATTAAAAGTAAGAACAGTTGATAGAATAGTTGCTTTAGGAGACATATGTCTCATGAGAAAAGAATGGTGGTTTTTTTCATAGCTGTCATAAATAAATCAGATTGTCCACGCTGTTGGACAATTGTGGTTTGTTTTTTCTGCTTTTGTTTGCTTTTTATTTGTTTGTTTGCTTTTGTTTCCTTTTGGTAGTACATTAAACTTCTTGGCATGAAACCTGTTGTTTTTTGTTATGAAGAAATTATTTGAATTAAACAGCCAATATGAATGTTTTGAAGTGGACTCTGGAATTTTTGGTGTTTTTGTAGCAGTGATATTCTGCTTTTAAATGAATAATAAAAAAAATCATAATGTGACCTGGTATAGTTGAATCACTCAGTATTGCTGACCAATTGCTACTAGTGAATGGTTGTTTTCAGGAAAGATAGAACAGTCATAGCAGGAAAGTGTTGAATAAATATGTTGGTATCAGGTTTTGGCTGACAATTCAATGTATTTGCACTACAGTGAGATGTAGTCATCCTAACTCCCTTTTCCATAAGGACATACAGGTAGTAAGATTAGTCTGTCTCACTGTGTGTTGTCTTCCTTTGATGTTGCTGCTTAGATTTTCAAGTCTCACATTTGATGGACCAATTTTTTTTTTCATATTCAAAGGTTTGTTTGGTGGTTTTTTTTGGGTTTTTTTCTGATTGAAGTGAATAACTAATGAAACCTGATTATTAGAAGTGCATAGTATGGTAAGAATGCTTGGGAGGAAGGTGTTGGATTGTTTGCTGCTACTTAAGTACTGAGCAGAGCTTGCCTTGCTTTTTGGAGATGGATTTTAGGTCCCGTTCTTTACATGACATTGTAGTTAATGAAATAATTTTTTCTTTGAAATATTTATTTTAGCTATCCCAAGGATGTTTCTGCATCTCCCTGGGAACCTGCAAAGTTAATCTTTTCTATCTCCTTCACTCAGTGATCTGTTTGCTGTCTCCAGATTTCAATGCAGTGTATCAATTTCTCTTTACTTTGTTGCGAGAGATGGTGTCCCACATTGCCTGAAAAGGGTGTAGGTGTTTGGTTTTTTTCTCTCTCTTTCTTAATTTTCGTTATGTTGACTGCTCAGTAACTCTTTAGTAGCAGAAAAACTTAGTGTAAGAGAAAAGGCATCTTCATGTCATTAACAGGCACTCTAGAGCCAGTCCTCTGCAAAGCTCTAACACACTTATCTCTGGACATTAAGGAATGGCCACATGACTTCAGTCAGCAAAACTGCAAATACTTTCCCATCTTGGAGTGAATAGTATTAAATAGGTTCTTTATAGTGTCTTGTTTGTCATAAGAGTATCTTTTTGACTAAATTGCAACTGTTGTAGTGATCATACAGCATCAATTTCAGTACAAAATGAGTGAAAAGCTGTGATAGTTTTGTGTAGCAGATTTCTGTATTCAAGGAGTCTGGCATACTGAGCAGAAGAATTCAGCCCAACTTGTGGAAGTAGACTAGGCAGATTTTCCCAAAACTCTTAGGTATTTTAATATGAGGAAGAAGTAATATAAAATAGAAGTTGTTTTTTGACACCAGTGTCATTCCAGTGTAACAGTTGCTACTCAGTTACAGAGGTTGCTTGTGCTCGCTGGCTTTATGTATAATTCCATTAACTTTACCATAAGATGTCTAAGGTACCAATTAGGCCTTAAGGTATTCAGCACCGTTAGAACCCAGTGAGTGCAAAGCCAAGGCAGATTCAATGAACTGGTGATATGGAACTGCGTATGAGCTCTTCTTGTCAAGATAAGTGATGTACAGCAAAAAAAAAAATTTAAAAAACCCCAACCCAAACAAGCAGGAAAGAAACCAAGCAAAAGCCCCATTACTGAGTAACAAACTGTATTCTCTTTAACATCAGATTTTTTTTAGCACCAGTAATGTTAAAATTCTATACAATGCCATTATAAGCCAGTCATACGTTTTTTATAAACATATACATGCACTGTATAGATGTGATTTTGCACAGAAGGTAGTAGGAAGAATTAGTACTAATTGTGAATTTAGCTTTTTTTTAAATTTAAGTTTTCTGCAGAGGCAAAGTGAACATGACTTAGTTTCCCTTCAACAAAATAGTGGTTGTTGTGATAGTAACAATTGTAAGCCTAGAGATTGCCCATACCCAGACATTTATTGCTTCTTTTTTTTATTTGGGGGGGAGGGTGAGGAGTGGGGGGAGGGTGGGGAAGAAGGGTGTGGAACCAAAACCACAAAGAGAGAAAAAACAAACCTGACAATCTTAAATACATAACAAACATACACACAGCAATCATGGGATTCCAAGGGAGGGTGGGCAAGGAAGAAATGTCAGAATGTTTATCATACAGCTGTGCCAAAAGTAAAGGCTGAATGAATGAGATGGAGATTAAAGCCAGTAGTTCTGAGCCTGTATTCAATCACTGCAGTCACTCTGTTTGCCTCCTGCATGCTGATGAAGTGTCATGAATGGTCCCATGTACTTTCATTCCAGTATATTTCAGGCGGTAGTGATTATTGCTTGTACTCAGCTAAAGCTTGAAATAACTGACAAACTCTCGCTTAGCAACAGAAGGCCTCCTCTCTCTCGGGACCACTAACTCAAAAATGTGCTACTTCTTTTAAAAGTTAAAGTTAGAAGGGGTAGGTGCTATATATTCATTTCTTCCCATGATAATTTAAAGGAAAAACCCCGAACTGAGGCCAGCAAATGACTTTGTTCCATAAATAATTATTGACTAGTTTATGAAGTCTGAATTTAATTCCTTTATAACACATTAAACTGTCTTGTATTTGGACAGTTTTTATGCAGGTATTGCTTTTTTTTTTATTGCTGAGAGAATAGAATCACTTTAATTCCTTTAAACAAAAGATCTCATAGTGTATTTTGATAAAATGCCTTGGAAGTCATTCATGCAGCATTAAATATTTTAATGTTTTTGCTTATTTTTAATGTTTAGACAAGGGTTTGTATTTTTCAGTGATCTCAGTCTTAAAAGGAAAATGACTGCACATTTGTTAAATAAATGACAAAATGCAGAACATGGTTTGAGTTGGAGATTTCCAGCAAGTGCACTGAAGAATTCATTAAAAAATACAGCAGCATTATTCTAGTGTGAATTATATGCTGCTCTGTAGGTTTCTATTTTTGGTTACCACAAGATGGCAAAGCAATGAGCACACAAATGCAAGGACGAGTGAGTTTCATAATAATGCGTTCTGTATTCACACTTTATGCACATCAAGAGAAAATCCAAGCACAGCAGGGGTGACAATCACTCCAACAGTCTTTTGAAATCAAAGTACTTCCTCAAGAATGTCTTTCCAGCACTAATTGCACTCTTCTATTGTGGTTCTTGTATTGTGCTAAGTAAAATGTTTACACTGTCACTGGATATAGCCCCATCACTGGAAAAATGGAAGGTAAAAATTAATCAGGTTATTAAATAGATTTGCTTTCGTTTATGTTTTGCTGGTTCTACTTCGTGTTAAGGGCTTAAATATCAAAATCTGTTTCTGTTGTCACCAAGGGACTTTGGCAAAGGTTCTAATTTTTCACCAACTTCAAGAAAGTCTCTACTTGAGAGTTGTTGCAATGTGGAAAGGATTGGTTGCCTAGACAGCTTGAGGGTTTTCTCTTTTTTACTGGTTCTTTTTTTTTTTTTTTTTTTCCCCCAGTTGCATACTGATCATGCAGTAACTATTATCAATGGATTTTCTAGTAAGAGGAAGGCAAAAAAACTTGAGACATGGCTAATTCCTGGACAGGATAGGGTGGGATGTGCATCTGTATTTGTGTGTAAAACCATGCATTTATGTGTGTAAGAACGTATGTGCAATCTCAGTAACCACTATGAAACTCTCTCTGTGTAGGAGAGGATACAAGATATCAGTTATGTAATGTTTAAAAGGGAGGAGAAAGAGTGTCTAGGTTTTATAACATTTGCCTGACAATCCATAAATTTATGTGAAGGGTTAAGCAATCAATCCAGTCTTGACTTTTATTTTTGTCTTTACTGCTAGGCTTGGTGAAAAAGATAACTAGTAGGATGTGGAAAAGGGAACCATTAAATGCCATTTTCCATGGCACTCTGGAAAAGCTGGCAGCCCACAGATGACCCCTTTACTGTGTTAAGAACTGTCTGGATGGTGGTCCCAGAGAGTGGCGGTGAATGGTGTTGCATCCAGTTGGCATCTCATCATTAGTGGTGCCCCCAGGGATCAGTGTTGGGCCTAGCCCTGTTTAGTATCTTTATTGATGATCTCGATGATGGGATTGAGTGTAAATTCACAGATTACACCAAGCTGGATGGATGTATCTATTTGCTGGGGAGTAGGAAGATTCTGCAGAAGGGTCTGGACAGACTAAATCTGGATCTCTACGTCTCTAAATATTTTTTGAGTATGGAATATTCTGCTACAAGTTGTAGGCATTCACCATTTATATTCTGCATTATACAGACAGATACTACATATATACAATATTTATATCATTGATACATGTAGTTGTGTATTCTCCTAAGGCATCTAGGATTGTCAGAAATAGTTTATTTGTACACCTTACTCTTATTAGGTCTTTGGATCTATTACTGTGTTTGCTTCTCCAACAGTGACCAGCTTCATTTGATTGAAGATACCAGAAAGCAGATATCAAATGTAATAACTTTGGAATAAATTTATATCAACAGAGCAGTTGTGTTACAGAAAATTGATACTAATATCTGAAATTGGGAAGCAGTAGAAAATAGAAACTGTCTACTTGGAATTGCTAGAATAGATGTGGTGTGTCTAAGGTGTTTTAAAGACTAAAATGTAAGTGCAACACTGAACAAGTGTGCCTCTGGTTTTACATGTACCTCTGTCTCCTGATCTTGGGGCACCTTTGTTCCAAGCTGCTGCCATGGCTTGTGGTACATACAAAGTCATACAAAGTGAATGGTTCTTAAAATAGAGTTTTCAGTTGGCTTAAGAATTCATTTCACATATGTCCTTGGTTAGGATGACAGTTATTTAAGATGTAACACAAATTTGCTAAAGGACTGGTGCTGGGAGTATGGAGACTTCTATGCCACTGATTTTTTTTGTCCGTGTAGTTAGTGGTAAGAATTCCATTGATTTTATTTGGAATGGGATTAGTCATTGTGAAAAGATTCATGTTGTACAGAAAATGTACTACTGTTTTCACTTAAGACTAGGGATGGATTGTAGTTCTTAAATTCATTAGGTTTCAGCAGATTAGAAGAACTGAATTTTGATTAATACCATATTCTTATGGCTTCAGCTCTGGGCTACTGTGAGTTTGATATGTAGTTTCACTGCAAACAGTGTTCTATCCTCCTGTTAACAAGAGCAAAATATTTAGCTGGTACAGAAGATATATGAGAACATCAGAAACTGAGTCCTAGTCTTTTGATTGCCATTCCTGCTTAGAACCAAGACTATATAATCATTATTTAAGACATTCCTTAAGTTCAATGATAACAACCTAGTCACTGCTTTCTGTATATAAATAGGCTTATGTTTCTCTTGCAATGGGGTTATTCTTTCTTTATTACAAAATTACCGTGTCCCTTTGCTGTTATCCACCCCATACCAGATGAAAATATCCATGTGTATGCATCAACATACACACAAATAATGTGATGTGTAGTTACAGCTGTGGTTAATCATTCAGTTCACTATGCTTACTTGCCCCTTAGGTAATAAATACTTCTGTTGGCCTGGTTTCTGTAGAGATACCCTGCCCAATCTTTGATCTGAATGATTGGGTTTGTCTTAGTGTCATAATCCCTCTCCCTTTAGCTGTTGCTGCATAAATTCTGATTAGCTATATATAATTTAAATAACTTCATTTTGTTTGAACCTAATACATTTTGGATTTGAGGCATTTAGACAAAAGGTTATATGGTCTTTCAGAAACCCTTTTTTAATGAAATATTTATTGCTAGCTTTTCTATTCTGGTTCCTATCAGCTTATCCTCAGTTTTTATTCAGGTTTCTGTGTTGCCATTGGGAAAATTAAAATAAGAAGGGCAGACCGTAAGTGATCAGCATGACCGTGTGTATCTCATATATGTACATTAGTTGCTTGATATCATTCAAGTTTTATTACATCTGGTGAGTGCAAACATTCATTCAATAAATCTTGCTTTGCTGCTGTCTTATTCCTCCCTGTGGGATCATTCTCCTCTTCGAGTTTTATACTTTCTCCTGCTTACATACCATTACCACAGAAGCACAATATCAGTATCACTGATCTAAACAACTGAAATATATTCACCAATAGGAAGGAAGAAAATTTTAATGCTTCTCCATGATATAACAGTTTTCCTTCAACTTTTCCTCTGTTGGAGGAGCAGCATTTAGTTATACTCAGTGCTCTTCACCTTGACAGTTTTTTTCTTGTCCTCTGCTCCAGAAAATTCTGGTCAGTGCTACTTCAGTGTCACCCATGGAGCTGATCAAATCTCACATCTTAGCTTTTCTTGTTAGAGTCTTAGCTGATGAAAGATGGAATATAGTTTATAATGGTTTATGATGCACTTAATCCCAAATTTAAGAGGAAAATTTAGTGTCACCTACCAGACACAGTCGGAAAACTGAAACATTGTCTACAGTCAGTGTTGTGATGTTAAAGTTCTAGCAGGTAGATGAGAATAAACAATGCAAAGTATAGCCAACACCAGACTCAGACCTGACTTATTTTTTTTTAATATGGAATTCCCTTAGAGATGAGTGAGAATTTTTAGACAGGTAGTTCCTGCTTTGAATTTTTTTCTCTGGGTTGGACTAAAAGTTGTCTATTCTAAAGTAAAGATACTGTATCCATTGACTGTGATGTGATGTGATAAAGAGCTGGCTTAGTGATTCACTCTGTGTTATTAGTAAAACAGTATTGTGTGAGGAACCACGGCAAATTATTTATATATGAGAAGCAATGCCTTCTGCATAATCTTCAACACACCCTTCTGTGAAGAATATCTGTTTGTGTATATGTGTGTCAGTTTATCCAAGTACATGTTTTCTTGTGTTTGGAAAACTTAACTACAGTCTATTCTACATCTTAGAAAACTTATTTCATGATGGTACACCATGACTGATAGCAAATTCAGTTCATCAAAATGCTGGGTAAAATAGTGTCAGTCCTCATTTTCATTTCATTTTTATTAAGGACCTTGAGCTAAGGAAGTATTATTTATTAGGCATTCATTGCGAAATTGATGGCATAATTTAACTTTTTATTAGCTAGTAAAACTGATAAGCAGTACATAAAAAGATGGACCTTGTTATAGAGGGAATAATAATAATAATAAAAAAGGTTAATTTAAAGTTTTTTAAAAGGTCATCAGTGGATAAAGTATTTTTGACATTGCCTTCTATGGTATGAACACATACCATGCCACATAATTTTTGCTTCTGTTGGTAGATTTGTGTTTATTTTGGAGCCACAAAGTCCAGCAGAAAATGGATTTGTACACTTAAAATGTTTTCAGCTTTTCAGTAACTTGAGATTAATTCTACATCTAGGGTGAACATACATGACATGCCTTCTTTGAACACAAGCCCTTCTATCTTTTGTAGAGTTGAAATAATAGAGTACTGAGTGGGAAATGTTGAACATTTACTGGTGTAAATGGAAGGCATTGTTCCTGGTTAATGGGACACAGGAGGAGATACTGTGTATGTCTCTAATCTTGAGCCCTTTACTTATTGGTAAAGGTGGGTGGGATGACTGTCGTCCTCATTCACTGCTTTCTCTTTGGGTAGCCTTGGATACATAAGCAACTTAAAAACTCTTTTCCTGACACCCTCCTCTGAGTTTTGCAGAAGAGACTCTCATCCCATAAATGGTTATCTCCTTGGAGGACTAGAAATAAGGATATAAAAATCATGGATTTAATCCATGAAAATTTTCATTTTCAGCATGCACCTGTTTCATAAGTCATTTTGAGCAAAACAGATAAAAATGGAAAATGCAGCAGTGAAGCTGGCCCAGATAGAAAATCACTCCTCCAAGTCTGCAGAACATCTGAGAATAATAGCCAGCATACTCATGCTTCTCTGTCACATTTGCGTAAAACCTTGTTCCAGACAAACCTTTAAAATGAAAGCCATCACTCAAATTAATCAGTTAAGGAGCCTGTCAAGTTCACTTCTTCTAGTTGCTGAAGTTTGGTATTAGTCTAACAGAAAGGATATATTTCTTTTGCATATTATATTGTTCCTTTTTAACTCTTACCTTGGTGCTGTACCTGTGGTAGTGGGGCTTGTGTGCTGGATGTGGCCATGTGTTCAGAACAGCACCTGAATGAGGTGCTGCATTAAGCAAGGAGGAGCTGCTCTTGTGGGATCAGTGATCAAAGTGAGAGCAAAGCAAGAAGACAGAGCAGACACAGCTGGTACTAGCTGTTTTGTTCTGGTCCTGATGGTGTGCTTGATTTGAGCACTCATGCTAACATCCAGATTAGTTGAACACATGTGTCATAAACTTCCTTTATGATCACTGCAGACACACTACAAGAGATGCTAATTCTGCCTGGTGAAGCTCTGGGCTTGAGGATCCTTGGTCCACTCAAGATTCTCAGAATAAGGCTCTGATTTGGATTCGTCCATAATACTTCTAATTAATGTCACATACTTTTCAGTGGGAATGTTTCTTCTCAAGTATAGTAAGACATTCAAAATTGTTGAAATTTGTTTCCTTCTTGGATATGGATACTGTTCTACTTCAGGGCTTTTTTTTTTTTTTTTTTTTTTTTTGTTTACTTTTGCTGTGTTACTAAAATAAGTTTATATTTCTCTGTGGTTATGTGTGAGCTGTTGTACCTATATGTTCGCAGCGAGTGCAGCACAACAGAGTCTTGAGAGACTTTATTTTAAATGGAGAATGTTTATGGACTATTTCCATAAACAAAGAAGATGGCAAAATAACTGCCCTAGCTACTGGAACATTTTCTCTGCTATCTAGTGACTTCAGGGTAAGCCTGCCATCTAGATTACCAGAAAAATAACTGCATTACAGTACCATTACTAGAAAAAAAAAATCTTTTAGGATTTTTTTTGTCATAGTCTTTTGCAAAAAGGGAAGAGTAGTGGTACAGGCAGTAGTGAAAATAAACACTCTTATTTTAAAGAAATCGTTTAGACCTACTAACAGGACAGTAGGTAATTTAGTGTGATCATATTTGTCCTACAAAAATGACAGAAAATTTTTATAACTTGAATTTTTTATTCATACATAGGGATGAGTTAGCATATGGCATGTTAGCAAGGCTGTATAGTGTTAGGTAGTTGCTGTCTTCAGCTGCCTACTTTGGCCTTCAGGTTTTGAAACCTGCTACAGGCACAGAGTAATGACACAGTTCTTTCTGCATGGGATATAACTTAGTTCCTGGTGGATGGTAATTAGACTTTGGGGTTATTGTTTCTGCAGTTTAAGGGCTGAGACATATCAACAGGATTCAATAAAACTAAATTTCAGCATGTTAGTTCTTTCCTGCATGACCCTTATTGGATCAAATTCTGCTGAACCCAGAATCTTGCAGTGCATATCTTGATACAAGTAGGATGGTCACTTGTATGATCACTTTTTCAAGACTATGTTTCATTTATAAGTAGTTTTCAAGTCCTTCTAGAATAACAATCATGGAATCCTAGGGTAATGTTTGATAGTACAAAGGAAAGCCTGAGAAGTTAAAAACACTGTTTACCTGAGCTGCTACATTATATCTGCTTCTGATGTATGACTTTATCTGCATGTTCTTTCAAACTGATTTTGTGCTCCCTGCAGTGACATATTTTGCTAACACAACAGACTTGTTCCTTCCCGACACACAGCTTCTGGCTCCAACAAATGTCAGTACCTTTTTAGACAAACCTGTGCTTTTTATTCCTGTCTTTCTCAAGAGGAATATCAGCATCCCTCCAATAACATTTTTCCCCTATGGCTATTCTGCTTGTTTTATAAACAGACTAGGTTTATTTTACATGTAGAGGCTGGTAAAGACATAGAAGGAATTTTTTTCTCATGTTTATTTTTTTCATTTTCTTTTTCATTTTAATTTTAGTTTTCTTTTTCGTTTTTTTCTTTTTTTTTCCCCCTTCTTCTTTTTAACATCTTTTAATATTTTTAGGAAAGTAATAGAATGACAACCACTTCCTAACTTATGCAAATAAGCAAAGCTTTTTTCAGGCCTGACTTCCTGCAGTTATTTCCTTTCTGTAACCAATCGAGGCCTCCAGAAGCAATTAACCAACCCCTTGGAGCTGCAGGTCCTCCTTGGAGCAGCTCTGTGGAGCTGAGATTTGCAGTTCACACTGACTTGCACAGAGGCAGAATTTACTTAAAGAAAAAGGACTCAAACACCTTATCATTTCTACATACTCAGTATGAATTGCTTTTTAAAGCAATAAAGGAGGAAAAATTAGTTAGAACAAGGTTCCTATGTACAACTGACTTGTTTCTGCATTTATTCATATATCCTTGACTTTTTGAGCTTTTTCTGGCCTGGAATTCCCCCCTGTGTACCAATTCTGATTGAGAACTCCATTTGGAATCTCAAATCTTGCAGTTTGTTTTTACTGCAGTTTGGTTTTACATTTGTTTTCTTTCTCTTTTGTTGTTAATAGTCAGATCTACGGGAAATTTTTCTTAATTATAGAACAAAACATTAAGCAATTACATGCAACAGCAGTATCAGGTGAAATAAGTTAGGGCATTACTCTTATCTGGGAAAAAATGAAATCTCAAAATGGGCCCTGAATATATCTTGAATCTCCACAGACTTGATTGTCTTTCCTGTGCAACTCCATAGAAGAGTAGGATCTATCTTAATTAAAATTTACTGCTTATTTCAGAATGAAAGAGCTGAAAACTATTTTCCTATCCTCCTAATGTCTGTGCTGTTTATGTGCCTGAGATGGCTGAGTGGTAGTCTGAAAATTGCAGTAAAATTAGTTATTACTAGAGGGACATAGTATACTGTTTCATTGCAGTGGAGCTCTGAAAAATATTTAACCTAAGTATTTAAAGGAGAAGGCATTGATCATATTTTCCTCATTATTAACAAATTTTAACAAATTGTGTTCTAAAGTGATTTTTCCTTCATAAAATGGGCACTGAAGCTACACCTTTTAAGACACATATTCTTCTTTAATACTACTAAAATCCAAAATCACTCCTTTTAAGATTGAGAAGCTACAAAGGTCACATTGTAATGTTGACTCTCATCAAATATAGCTCTGAACCTGTAATGAAGTAAATGTAAGGAAACTTCAGACAAAATTTTACTGCTTTTTACTCTACTGAGCACCTGTGAGTTACAGCAATAGATTTGGATTATCCAAATTAGTTTTTTTTCAGTAACATCAGTGCTGTCTTCTACTAACTACATAGTCATACTGTCAAGAAAAAACTGGTAAAGACTATTTTAGACAGGTCATCTAACTCTACTAGCATGAAGAATTGTTTTGTGTAGTCTTGTTACTTAAATAGCCACAGCATTTGTTTCAATAAAGCAATATGATGCTTTATTGAAAATGATATATGACATCTTGGAAACAAATGCTTTTAGTATCATTGACTTTGAAAACAGGAAAGGGAAATACTGCATTTCCTTGAACATATTCTGTTGAAAAACTGAAATGCTTTTGTATCACAGAACAATTAAAACAATGTTCTTATTTGATAGTTATTCTCAAATTGTGCTCATTAATTTGAAAAACTTTTCCCTGTACTGGTTGAGCCAATTCTGCCCTGTTACTTTATTTTAAATATTTTTTTTTCTCAGAAGCTTTGTGGAAGTTGTTCTTTCTTATTTAATGCTGGTTAGATTTCCACAAGTTTTACTATTGTAGCCTAAACATTAGTGCAGTTCTTTGAGGCAAACCAATTCCTTGCCATAATCTCCCTCATTATGAACTAAATTTGAAAAAGAAAAGGTAATTGGACTGTCTGGAATTGGATCGCGTTCATTGTAAGAGATCTTCTTTCAGGATATTTTCTTTGAAGAAGGATATATGACAAAAAATTCCACTTAAGCATATGCTTTTTTTATTTTAAATGGAATTATTTTTAAGTATTTGTTACTCAAGTTAATGTCAAAATGCAGATAATGAGTGACACTAAGCACTTTGGTTCCCCCTTATTTCAGTAGGAATTGTTGATCCTCAGCTCTGCTCAGGAGTTGGCATGGCTCTGTTGTCAGAAAGACTTCAATATTGTAATAGAAAACTACTGAATGTATTCCTATGATCTGATTTTGAAACAACTCCTGCATTGTGTTCACTGACAAAAGCGTATCTGAATCTAGCCAAGAATTTTAATACCATCTAACTTAATGCATTTTGAACTAAAAGAGCTTGTGTTGCTAGGCATCAAATTGGTGATGCATGGAAAAATTGTTCACTGAAACTATAATATAAGCCTGCATGTACAAATCACAAGTAGGTTTTTTAGACAAGCATGAAATATAAACCCCTGGAAAAATCTGTATATTTAAATCAGGCCTTAATTTCATTATACCCACAGATTCCATTAGTTCTTAATTTGATTTTATTTATTTAAATGAATTTTAGGTAAAGTCTTCAGCTTTACAATAAGCATAAATTAAAAAAAAATATGTAACTTGGTTGCTTGGTTAATGGGGATTATATAGATTTTTATTTCCTATTGGAGAACAGAAATACTTTTGGCCACAGAAAACGAAAATATTATCCTCAGTACCATCCATGAAATACAAATAAATCTAGTATTTAAAGCTTTTACCTATTGCAGAAAAAATAGATATTCCAAAATTTTTGTTCTTTCAACAGTGATATATAGTTGACAGAGGAGTCTTAGTAATAAACATGAAAAATGCCATTTGCTTTAAGCTTTTCAATAACAAATTATTTTATTTCAAGAATGCAAGTGCTAAAGATCTTTTAAAATATGCTCTTTTTAATCTTGAGATATTTCCTGCATATTTGCTAAATATATATACCTATATTCGTGATTCCTACACATTTCCATGAAAATCTCACAAACAGGAGTTTGAGGGCTGATCACAAATGGACTTCCTTTAGACAAAAAAGGAAAAGAATCTCTGTATCCAGCAATTACTGTAAACAAAGCAAAGATACAAGCCAAAAGCCCAGTCCTGTTTTATTTAAAAATTTAGCAGTTGTGCACTTTTTTGATTTTGGTTTACTTTGGCCAGTATTTTTAATTCAGAATCCTGGGTTTTTTTCCTTTTCTTGAAATAATTTCATATAGTAGCATTTGTGTTTGTTGTGGGAGAGACTGGGGAGAGATCAACTGACATTTTAAGAAAGCAGTGCTATACCATAAAAGAGCATTGAAGAACTGAAACTTTTCTCTGTTTAGTAATCAGATGGTGACAACATAAAATTGAATAAATTGCCAGTGAAGTCTTAATTACTGGATTAAAATAATAAAATAAATATTTGAAAATATGTACATACGTATTTAATAACACAACAGCAAAGAAATACCTACTAATTAACTTGGAAAACTGGTTTGTGGAACTTCTGAAAAAATCTTCATACTTAGTTCATAAAATAGCAAAACCCAAAATTTTCTTGGAAAAAAACTTTTAGACAGGACAAGAATGACTTTGTTCTTTAATGATGCTAGTCTTTTTTTTTCCACCAAGATTATTTTGTTCAGATTGGAGGGTGGTGAATTTCTTTGTGTGCTGCAAGTACATAAAGAAAATACAATGAAAGTGTGGAGCCTTTATGACTATTTATGGACTGTGGCTCTTAATCTCTCAACTGGAAAAGTTCCAGTGAAACTCCACCCATTTCTGCCTTGAGATTTCTTCTCTGGGTTTAGGAGTGAAGTGGAGCATGTTCAGAGGCTCACCAATGAATAGACTTTTTTCATTAATATCTCTGAAAGAGGTCACTGTGTTAACTTCTCTGAAAATGAAAGGTATCCTAATTTTTGCAATCCAGTACTTGCAAGAAGTATATTCATTTAGTCCCATTACTTTCTACCTTATGTTTCTAGGTTAACTTGTTAAAAAGCCAACGTAGCACACATGCCATCTAAGTGAGGCACTCCTGTAGCTTTACCCTCTACCTAACGAAAAAGAAAGAACATATTTTACACCAGGATGATTCTCTCTCTAGAGATGGCTTTCCATAACCTTAACTAATACCTTTCATGTTTTACAGCCATCTAAAGCCAAGTAACAGTGGATGTACTCTCTGCTGCAGTGCTTAATATGCTTACAATCTTTGCAGCCTGTGACACAATCAGGAGAAATTATTTATGTCATATATGTAAGAGCTTCTGGAGCTCTACAATAATTTACAATTTTCTTCTGCTATAGAAAAAAGAAAGGCAACAGACAAAATATCTGTGCATAGCAATTACTCTTGTGTAGGTATCCTAGTTTTCAAAATTCATAAAGAAAATAAGGTCG
Organism: Eopsaltria australis; assembly: GCA_034509425.1. Classification (NCBI taxonomy): domain Eukaryota; kingdom Metazoa; phylum Chordata; class Aves; order Passeriformes; family Petroicidae; genus Eopsaltria; species Eopsaltria australis. Next base: position 139,057 of record JAVTVJ010001163.1, on the reverse strand, counting down.
CTATGCCTGGAAGAAATTATCATTTCTGAAAACAATAATTATGAAAAAACCCCAAATAACCCAGATGGATAAAAATGAACCAGAGCAGAACTAAAATTGTACAGGTCCAAAAGCAGAAAATATCATTAGGTGTTCTTATTGATACTCACTGCTTGCAGTACTTGGAAAGCTCTTTGCCTTCACAAATTATCTTGACATAAGAGCTTCTTTGTTTTTATTCTCTGAGTATAGTCATTATTTGCTTTCACTGTGCTGTAAATCTGGTTCCTTTCCTCTGAAATGGGAGTTTATATAATTATTCACCAGATTATATGATTTCTCATGTCTTTTAAGGAAAGAAATTATAGTATAAAGACTCATGGATAGTGGAGAGTGTGGCAACCCATGCACTTACATGTGTCATACTTATGCTTCCACTTTTTTGTGACCTAAGGCATCAGGATCTAAATACACCTCTGATTATCTATTTTTTCACATGATCTACCAAGACAGCTATATTCCTTAGGAGCAATACATCTCCTACAATCCAGAATTAAATATATTAGCACCAAGGCAAAAAAAAAAAAAGGGTTTTTTTTTTATTCTTTTATTTCAGTTCAACATGTGTGAGTGTAGCTGGATCTCTGTTATCTTTTTCCAGAAAATTATGTGCCACTGTCTTTCTTGCTAAACCTTTGCATTCTAATCCAGAGTTTTTGAATGAACAAAGAAAAAAACAGCATCTAATAGAGTAAGAGTCCTCTAATCAATATGTTTACCCTAAGATGTTTTTATTAACAGACTGGGTGGAAAAGAGTAGAAACACAGGACTGACCATAGCTTATAAGTCTAGTTACCTGCAACCATTTAACCCTGTGGTGATAGTGTTCACTATTGTGAATATAATATATGTGTTTGTAAGTGCCTAATATATATTACTTGCATATGTCTTTTTTTTTTGCATGAATTTGTAGTACCTTGTTCCATACTCATCCTTGAGATCTTCAGGTTTGCCATGTTGTAGTTCACTGCAGTGTAAGAGTCACAGAGACACAAAATTTAGGTTCCTTACCAGTGAACCAGACACAATGCTGGTGACTGTCTTCAATATTTTGCTGTTCCACACAGCAAGCATCTTAACTGCTTCTGAATTTAAAAAAAGGAACATAGAAAAATAGCATTATACCTTTTGACTTTAAGGCCATTCATATATATTTCAGGGTGGTTTGTTTTTGCTTTTTTTTTAGTTTTGATGTTAATATGGATATAGAATTTTTGCTTTTTGTTTCATTTTTTTTTTATATTTCAGCAGCATAAAAACAATTTACTGTGAATATTATTTAAACTGCATTTTTTTCTAGGAACATTAGATTTTTCCTTTTCCTTTTCCTTTTCCTTTTCCTTTTCCTTTTCCTTTTCCTTTTCCTTTTCCTTTTCCTTTTCCTTTTCCTTTTCCTATTCCTTTTCCTTTTCCTTTTCCTTTTCCTTTTCCTTTTCCTTTTCCTTTTCCTTTTCCGTTTCCGTTTCCGTTTCTGTTTCCGTTTCCATTTCCATTTCATCTTCATTTTCTTTTTTCCTTTTTCCTTTTTCCTTTTTCCTTTTTCCTTTTTCCTTTTTCCTTTTTCCTTTTTCCTTTTCCATTTCCTTTTCCTTTTTTTCTTTTTCTTTTTTTTCTTTTTTTTTTTAATAAAAACTGAAACATAGTAAGCTTGTGATTTGTAGATAGAATGTTGCACATGTTTACTGCACTATAAACCCCAGAAATTATATGCAATGCAAAGTGATAGTTGGGAATTTTTTTCAATCTTTCTACACATTGAAATTCAATAATGTGTCCTTCCTAGTAGTATTTTGGTATACTACTACCCTGCTATTGGTTGTACTAAAGCAAGTGCATTGCTTTAAAAGTATAACATTAACTTCAGGCTAATTTGCTTCATAAAATAATTTTTGAACCTTTTTGTTTGCTTCTCATAGCATAGTCCAAGCTCAGAATTAGATGGTGTGGATTTCTTTAGTATTTAGGAAAAGCTACCTATATGGAAGAAGTCAATAAAAAGTAAGTAATTACTGAGCTAAGGGTGTGGTGTCATTTAAATCATTTGACAGTTACATAGTAAATTTAGTAAAAGAAAAAAAATAAAATAACAGCTACACCAAATATTACTCAGGAAGAGAATTAATTGCCTTTCAGTTTACATGAAGCAAGAGCCAAAGGACTGACAGTTTGGTAAACCTGAGCATGCTTTGAAAGACTTTTTTCCTTCAAAACATATACACAATACTTCATTGTATTCTTGGAAATTTGAGGAAGTTTTTATTTGCCATATACTTTATAATTTCTTTTCTGAAAGTATGTAAAGAGCATACCATTTAAATTTCATTGCCGTAAAAGATTGTTCCCTTATTTAGCCAACATAAGTAAAAGTAACCTGTGTAACCTCAACTCTCTGGCTTTTATGAAACAATAATCATTTTCTGACAGAACCAGTTTGCAGGGTTTTCATATGTCCACCACAAAGAAAAATTTTATGTCATCTCAGTTTTATTATATCCATCAGCTGCCTGCCCATTTGTTGTGGAGTGTCTGCTGTGACTTAGGGCCGTGACTCTATTCGGCTGTAAAAGACTGCCTGTAGTGCATTCAGTGACTCTGTTACCTGTTGATTTTGTTTCCAGGTCAACTGGCTGCAGGTACATGTGAGATTGTGACTTTGGACAGAGATAGCAGTCAGCCCCGAAGGACTATAGCCCGACAAACAGCTCGCTGTGCATGTAAAAAAGGACAGATTGCCGGTACAACAAGAGCGAGGCCAGCGTGTGTTGATGGTAAGAAGCAAAAAATCTATTCAATCAGTTTCTGCCAATACAAGAGTGGTGTCTCATGAAAAAATAAAAAACTCTACAGAAGAAATTTTCAAGTTTTCCCACTACCAATGGCAATAGCATTGAAATTCACTCAAAGGGCAATGGTAATACTGAATAATACTGAATAGATATTTCAATTACATTTTTTTTTCATTAGAAATTTTGCTTTTGTTTTAGCTTGACACACAGTTGAATGTTAAGAGCATGGTACTGTTATATTCTGCATGTTATTACACAATCAGGAGTGAAATAGCATTCATTTTCTCCCTATTTTTTATTCCTTAAAACATTAAAAAAATGCAGCAAATAAGCTTCAAAGGTCTTATGTCACTGGGGGGCTAATGTGACTGCTCCTGTGTGATATTTAATGCTGCTGAAGAAAACATTGATGCTATAATTGGAATACAGTATCTGAATGTAGCTCACATGTCCAGTATTCCTTCTCTCCTTAAAATGATATTCTGTATGATTCACTGCAGAGGCACTGCTAGCACATAGCTGGAAAACTGCTCACATACAGGGAGGTATGAAGATGTTCACTTTGAAATAATTTTTTGAGATAAATTGAATTCTCAGTTATGTTAACAGTGGGAGACTCTTCAAGAGAGGTCTGCCTTGCAAAGCTTTTAGCATTTAGCTTTAATATTAAAAATGAAATTGGAGACATATTGAAAATAATGATGTAAAATTACATGTTTTGATCTAGTCTCCATTAACAAAAGTTACAACAAACAAGCAAACAAACAAACCCCCATGCTTATGTATAGAACTATAATAAATTCATGGATTGGCTGTGAATACTGGCTGGTTTGAATCCTCAGATAAAAATATTGTGGAAAACACCCTACTGTTGGCTCATAATTTGGTCGCACTAGTGATTATCAAAGAAGACAGCTCAAAGGAGATTTTAGAGCCAACCCACAAAGCTAAATATAGAACATCATGCACATTCTATTTTTGCATTTTTCTTTCACTGTTTTTAGTGCTCTGTAAGGCAGTTTCTTAGCTGTCTCTTTCATAATATAATACTACATCCAGTAGTTCTCCTTTCATGTTTTATTGTAAAATCATAAGATTGCTTAAGAAAGGAATGATTTCTTTGTGTCATTTATAGTTGCAACTTTTGGAAAAGTGTTTGCTACCGATTAAAAAATTCAACATATGTTTCCCATTTTAAAACCATAAATTTCTAAGGAAGGAAAAAAGAGTTTTGCACCAGCTGATGGGAACAAAACATAATTTTTCCTCAGTCAGTTTTAGCCTATGGTTAGATTGATTTGCTGTGACTTGGTTATCCAAAGGTAGCTGTTAGTAACTCCAGTTTTTCTTTATACTGAATAAAGAGCAAAAGGCACCTTCTCAGAGTAATTTGTTTCATCCGAACTTCCTGAGATAAGTCAGATGTATCACTCTCTGTTACATTCTGTTTGTCTGCCTTGCCTTGATATACCTCTGAGTGTCTTAAGATGAAACTTAGATAGCTGAATAGTACATGTCACTAAAAAGACATGGCTGCACCTTATCCTTCAATTATTACATTAAGTTGTTTTCCAAATATGGAAGCTTTGAGTTAATTTTATATTTGAAAATATCTTTTCTTTCCTTACTTATTTTTTGGGGGAAACTCCCAAAGAAAGTCTCTTTCAAATTCTGCTTGTGCTGTCAATGTGCTTGATCATAATTTTATGAAAACATAGAACAGAATGATAGGATCCATGGTTAGAGATCATGTAGTCAGAGAAGGTTCTTTAGATAGTACTTCGCATTTGAAAAATGAGTGGGAAGTTCATCAGGTGAAAAACAGAGCTTCCCTTTTACATTTGTGTCTAAATACCGTAATTTTTTTTTAAGGTTGACATGGAGTTACATGGAGAAGAAAAGAGTCAATGGGTACAGATTACTCCTGGGGATATTCCAATTAGACACAAAATTATAACTTTTCAAAATGAGAAAAATCAGCCTTTGAAATACCCCAGGGATGGTGGATTCCCCAGTATTGTACACTTAAGATTCACTTGGACAGGGTGTTGGACCATTCTGTCTAGACTGGTATTTTGTCTAAAAAGGTTGGACCAGATAATCCTTGAGGTCCTCTTCCACTCTGTTATTCTTTGATTCTGTGACATATAATAACATGGTTCTTCATTATTTTTTGACATGTTTATAATTAGGATGTTTGCTAAGAATGACTACAAGATATATAGGACATGCTACCTTATTTTCCAGAACACTGTTGGGGATGTTTTGTAACCAGAGCTTGAAAAAGGTTAGTAACACCTAGAACTGTATACCATGTTTCCAGACTAAAATGAAGGCAAAAGTCCAACCTTTGGGCTGTAAGTTTTTGTCAGGAATTAGGTTTAAAAGAATAGTTTTACACACCATAAACACAATTATATAGGAAAGAATAAACAAGCACTTTGTCTTGTCTCTAACCTGCTTGCAAGTAAAGCTGGCAGATAAATTGGCCACTGGCTGACAAGTATCCATCTGTGAATTTACCAGGTTCATAGTCTAAAGAATGAACACTGAATTCTTCCATATTTTTATACACATTTCTAGGAGAATTTTCTTCAAACACAACTGCTTAATGCTTTATTCTGAACATGACATGAACACTACATAAAATTATGTAGGAAAAAGCTGGTTTTGTCTCCGATATTATGTCAAACACTGGTGGTTTAAGAATGTAGCAACCGAACATAATTGGTGGTTTTTTCTTTTACAATGAAGAATACCATTTTTCAAACAAACAAATAAATCCTTCTCTGAGCTTTCTTAAATAGGATGTAGAATATACTTTTGCAAATTTTTCTTAATTTATATTATAGTTGATGTTAAGAATATAACTACTATTTAACATTTCATTTCTGCTAACAAAAAGAAAAAAACCCTCAAAAATGTGGTTCTTTTCATTTTATTCTTTATATGGTCTTGATTTAAAGAGATTATTTCTAAAGTGAAGATAGACCATAGACCTTTAATACAAAGTAATTTGTGAAGGAAGCAGGCATCGTAAGTGTGACCTGCTAACCCAATAGTGAGAAAATATTGGCCAACAATTTTGTTGCTTCTTCTGGCAAGAGAGTTGTTTAAGAATTCAGTATCAAAGCTGTTATTTTTTACAGCCTTAAAATGCATTGTGCTGTACCTGGCTACCATTTGTACAATGTTCAATGGAGACAAGTACCTTAGAATATATTCCATTGTGTAGTATATTTCCTGAAGCTTTGAAATGCAAGTGTCAATTCCTGCAGCAAAAAGAGTAGGTAATTTAAGGGCTCTTAAACTATACAAACATTGGCTGAGATTGCACTTGTCAACATAGCTCTTACAGTAAGTCCTGAGTTGATTATCAAAATCCACTCTGCTTTCCACTGCTGCATCACTGAAGGTCTTTTCCTAAGAAAGGAAACACAGTGAATGACAGATAGATAAAACAGGAATTCTTAGAAATGGAAAGATAGTGTTTAGAACTTGGTCTGAGCAGTACACGAAGGACAGAGATTTTCTTGAAAAATTTCCATGTGATGGAGAGGGTTGATTTAATTTGTATTTTTTTCTAGCAGTCTTTAGCTATGACAGATTGCTAATGTATTCTGAAAAAAACGGCATCGATATTCACCCTGATTTAAAGCTTGATTTAGTGTTGATTGCTTCATTTCTGCACCCACAGAGTCATAATGTATATTTGGTCTGTTTGGTTATGATGTAATTTTTATTCATGAATGTAGGGTTTGTGATATTATGACAGTGGTTTGCCTGCACTTTTCATTATATTATTTTTATTTGCAACTGGTGTTCCCTAGTCCCATTTTTGAGATCAAATTCCATAGCAATGACCTCAGTTGCATTAGTTTGATATTTTATTTCAACATAGCATCTGGTTTATCACCAGTGTAATTTCCCTGTGTGTCGGTTAAGCTTCATCAGTTTTTAAGCTGGAACCAGTGAGAGACTGGAAGATAGCAATTATTCTTTGGTTTTCTACAGTACCTTTGTTAATTTAAATTTGTTTTAAAGCAAGTGATGAAAAGTCTTTGACTAAAGTTTGCATATAGGTGCACCCATCATTTGTATTCTTTCACAAGAATTGTGTAAATATGAAAATAAGATTTGTTATGCCAAAGCCTTTCTTAGAATACAAGGCTAGTATCCTGAGAAGTGTGCAAAGAACCTTTAAACGTTCAATAATTCCACTGCTTCTGTCCAATATATATTTATAGGTAAAAAATAAACTGCAATTTTGTTCAGAAAATAGAAACAGTTGATGAGAGGAAAAGTGGTATGAGAAAATTAGTTTATTCACCTGAGAAAATTAGGATGGCAATCATTAATTTGCTTACCTGAATTCTGTGATTAGAAGATTCTTATGCTCTGCATTAGAGTACCACTTACTTTTATGTCTACTAAGGGCTATGAGAAATGCCAGGAGATCAATCCCAATGTCCAAAAATCTTAAATTTTGACTGTTGTAGCTCAAGGTAACTGAATTCAAACTGTTCCGACAACCTCTGTTACAAATCAAAGTGTGGTTTGATTGGTTTTTTGGTTTTTACTTTTTGAAGTTTTAGTAATAGTTAATTGCATTTGCAAGCGTTATAGCAGTATTGGTTTCTGTAGGACGTTAGTGTATATAAGTTGTTCATACATTATGATTAACATGCTTTTCAGTTGGCATTGATTGATTTTGTTTAACACAGACACTCGGGATCTACAAGGAAGCCACATTAGTTTCAATCAATAATTCCCTGCTCCTCTCATTATGTCTGGGACTCTATAGGGAGGTGTAGGGGTCAGAACTGATCATTAATAAAATCCTAGGGCATGCACTTCAAACAAAACTGCTTAATAACTGGAGAGCTTCATCACTCTAAAGAATCTTAGACATATTGCAGGGAACAAAAAAAAAGAAGAAAAGAGAACTATAATTATTTTCCGAAATGAGAATTTTTGCTTTTACATTTAGAATATTTAACATTTGTTATTGTAATATTGATGTTATTTTATCATTATTTTATTGCAGATATTTTAAATCTTCCTTCACTGTAATTAATATACATTTTTCTTTGTTGCATTTAAGAAATGTCTCTTTAAAACAACTAAAACCAAGATGAAAATTAGTATGGATATCAAACTTAGTTTTCAACATGGCTTGAAGAAATAATATTTTTTTCCTTTCTTTTCACTGTATATTCGTGACATATACAGTCACGAATGCATCTGTACTTATAGATGCACCAAAGCATGTACAAGGCTTTTTTTTCTTTTGGCTGCCTCTAGAGAATTCCATCAGAACTGGAACTGCATATCAGAACTGCAGCTATTCCTAATTACTGATATGGAAGTAAAGGTATTGTTTCTATTACTCAGAGCTTCCCTTTCTTATGCATGGTACAGACACACTGACAATTTCCACCTTGCAGGTCACTTTTTATTTGGAAATACAAGGAGTTTCATTCCAGGTGTTTTGCTTTCAGCTCCCAGCTAAGGACAATATGTGACATTCCAAAAGAAGTTGAGTGAAATTTCTTGTCTAAATAAAATCACAAACTTAGCAAAATCGTGTGAACATGTTCATATTGAATACCTTTTCTCTCTTTGATCATGAATGTGAAGCGTCAGTTAGAGATTGAAGTGTTGCTGGGGAAGAAATGTCACAGTTCAACCCTAAGACACAAATTGAGCAGTATTAAATGGAACATTTAGTAGTAGCTGCACCATCAATGGCAACATAGATGTGTCTGTAAGAAATAAAGGGAGGTAAGTTAGGTTTCCTCTCTTGACTGAGAATCCATAAAAGGAATAACCAAACACATGGCATAAAAAGCAAGCAACCAATGAAAAATAAAACCACAACCCTGCTTAGAAAGGTGGCACAAAGTTTGATAACTACCCTAAAGGAATGTTTCAATGAAGAAGGTTAGGTAAGGGCTTCACTATGTTCTGAAATATTTGGTACCTAAACTCAGACAACTGAGGTCCCACCTTGAGTACTGTGGCAGTTTTGTGTGCCTCAGTATAGGATGGACATCAGACTGTCACAGTGTGTCCAGAGGAGAGTGACCAAGATAATGAAATATCTTGAGGGCAAGACTTAATGGGAAGCAACTGAGGTCACTTTTTTCTGCTTGGGTAAGTCTGAGGGGTGGCCTCATCTCAGTCCACGACTTGATCAAGATGGGCAGCAGAGGGGGAGATCCCATCTCTCTGGTGACTAGTGTTAGGATCCAAAGAAATGGAATGAAACAGCATCAAGGGAAGGTCAGATTGGACATTTAGAAAAGATTTTCCACTGAGAGTGTGGGCAGGCAATGAAATAGGTTTCCCTGGGAAATGGTCACAGCACCAAGCTGGTCAGATTTCAAGGAGTGTTTGGGTAACACTTTTGATCATATGGTTTTCTCTTAGTTAGTCCTGAGAGGAGAAGGGACTTGGACTTGATGATCCTTACAGTCCCTTCCAGCTCGAGATATTCAATGATTTTATGATGCAATGACTGGATCTGGCATAAAGATACAGACTAGGATTTTGCATAATATTAGTCTTTTCCACAGAACAGCTCATTGTTTAGCAGTCAAGTAGCAGGGAGTGAGTACTGATCACAGCTTAAAAGTTGGGGACAGTATAGGTTTGTGGTAAGGGAAATAAAGCCAGGATAAGAGTGAATAAAATGTAATTCAAAATAAAATACTTCTTATATCTATAACAAAGACCTGAAAATACTTTTCACTTACAATCATTCTGCTCCGAGGTTAAACCTGGCATCAATATACTATTTCAAGTCAAGAGATAGCTGCCTTTCTAAATTATAGGGCAGGGAAATATTTAAGAAAGCAGAATTATTTATGTGATTTGGAAGGTGGCCAGGAACCAGGGGTTAGCATTGATACTGTGCAGAGTGCTGAGAGAACTTTAATTGCCTCTAATGCTTAGCGCCTTGCTTTCACATTTCATCTGAAAGACAACACCTTCAACCTCCTGGTGTTTGATTGTATGCATTAGTTCATCAATGCTAACAGCTTTGTTTCCTTTACTTCCTTGACATTCCTATGCAGTCACCCATGTAGTCTAATCCCCTTTCATCTATGTGCTCTGATGGCAGTTTCAGCACAGAAAAATGGTTAGAGGTTATGTGACATTGGATTGTGGAACAATTTTCAGAGGAAGTGACTAGAAGCCTAATTACTACAGACATTTTAAATTGAACTGGACAAAATAACTAGAGAACATATTATGCATTAGCATTAGCATGCACTGAATCACTGGGTATACTTTTCTGTGCTTGATATCTTGCGGCAGGGCACTATCAACAACCACAGCAGTCTGATTGCAGTCTGATTCATTACCTAACTTCAGGCAATAGGTCAACATGACATTCCTAAATTCAGTAGTTTGGTCATTGGAAGCTCACTCTGCTTCTCCCCCTGCAGACAGGGGGCTGCAATGGGCATTTCAGAGATCACTTAGTTTCAGTATTAGAATCACTTCTGAAAGCTTGCCTCTTTTATGGAATTGAAGAGAACATAGGATGACTAGCAGGTAGGTTTTCTGCTTGAATGTAATGTGTGTAAACATTTCAGGCCATCAGCTGTTCAGATTGCCTTCTATAAAAGCCACTGTCTTCACTGATTAGAGGCAGTTTAAAGAAAAAAATGTAACACATTTATATTACCCCCGGTTGCCATCCTACCTTCCAGTTATCCCCAGAAGAGTGGGAAAAGAGAAACTTTCAAAATTATTCATGTGTGAAGGTGGACTTCTGTCAGGGCAACATGTTTGTCTCCAGTAAGTGTAAGAGAATATAGAGAGATGAACCTTTGTAAATACCCCTGGCATCAGTGGGTGAGATATAACTATAGTTAAATGACATTTCAGGCACTATGTGAAAGTAGCATGGCCAAGGAATATGGCCTACTGTAATCCCTTTAAGAACAAAAAACTATAAACAAAGAAAAGAAGTGTTTCATAAAAGTGCATCAAGAAAGGCTATAACATGGTTAGAAATGGCATTTTAAAACTATGTACCACTTTATTTTTAACTTACCTTAGGTTTAATATCTGTGATGATGGATGACGTGTCAGAAGAGTCCTGGAAAATGTTAAAATTGATTGCTAAATTAGTGACATTAATATCACTACTATACCCAGCACCTGAGACAGAGTAGTTAGTGCTAGGCATTTTTGTATGTCTCTCTCAGAATCAGTCTCTGCTGATTCAGGGAAAATATCTTTTCTGAAGACAGAACCGTAGAAAGCCACATATTTATGGTGATATGAAGGAGCTGTATTTCCCCTCCAGTTATGGGATGAGGTCATATTAGAGAAAGAAAAAAATATTTGTGTCATAAAACTGGCATTTCATATCAGAAATAAACTTTATATGTCTTTATTTTTTATTTCTCTAACTTGTTTGCTTATGTTTTGCTGTGTTATTTTTACAGTATGACAGACATGCAAGTTACTTCATAAGCCAGTTTCACACAGTCCTAGACTAAAAACCTTTGCAGTCTAATGATAGAACATGACATTGGCTGTACAAGATACAAGGCAATAAGGATATGTAGCTGCTTCTTTTTGTTAATTATTCAGATTTCAGGGAGTAGGATAAGGAGGAAAGCCCTCACAGCTTCTTTGTACTCTCAGATGAGGTGGAAGTGAAAAAGTAGAACTTCCATCCACTTGTTTCAGACTTTATAGTCTGTCTTTTCAGAGTTTCAGCAGTTCATCTAGCATCCTTCTGTGAAAGGCATACACAGAGAACTTCCACCCATGCTCATCCCTTTTGAGAGGGCAAGGTTCAGCCACAATTGAATATGAAGGAAGGTACATCAGTCTAGACTGTGCATCACAAAAGAGAAAAAAATTCTTATTTGGGTTAGGAAAAAAAAAATAAAGTGTTCAAGATAAAGAATAGAACTGATTTGAAATTTTATTTTTTTTACAGAAGGAAAGGTCTATGAATTTTTTTTTTTTTTCAGTTGTACTAGAATGTTTCGGTGTACTTACTAGCAGCAGCATTACAATAACAACAGCCAATGGAAATAATCACCTGTTTTCTCTCCAGTTATATCATGTAACAGTCTATAAAATTGGAAGACTCAGTCCTCCTAACCTTGAGAATAATCATATTTTTTTTCTTTTTTTTAAATATATTTTTAAAGCTTACTGTCAGGGGTATATGTAATACAGCTTAAAATAATGTAAGAACAGGATTTCTTTGGTAGGATAGATGTCTTCTGCACAAAGCAGCAAGAATATTTTAAATTTCAGGCTTCAGCTTTGCATGCATTACTGAATTTTTAATTTTGTTAAGCATAAAACATTGAGGGCTTGCTAAGAATATTGACGAACTCTGAGCAGCTTTTTAAAAGTGAGTAGTTACCCTAGACTCAGTATTGACACTCTTGCTTTAACAGCCTTAAGTCAGAATTTTGATGTAAGTTTTGGAAGTCTAATCATTATATATAAGTATAAAGCCAAGGGAAATGTCAACCTTGGAGCATGGAAAGGAAGGCTGCAGTGCTGAGTGTAGGTCCCAACATAGCCCTGCCCAAAATATATATGAACCAGATTGAGTGTCATCTGGTCATGTACCCTGACACATCCCCCTTCTGGCTTACTATGTGTTTATATGGGGTGATACCTGTCTGAAGAGCATCAGTAAATTGCTCCTTTAATCTTCCTTCAGAAGACAAATCATGCTATCCACAAAGTGCCTGAAACCCAATTTTATTGTGATCTGACTTTGTGAAACTGGATCAGGAACATATAATATTTTTAGCTAATAATATCAAGGTTTTCTCTGTGCCTTTCATCTCAGAGAAGTTCAGAAACTCCCACAGATGTCTGTCTCTTTTAATCTGTATTTTTGTATAGATTCTGTCTGAATTTTTATTTTCAACTAGGGGCAACCTGCTTAGTAACTTCAATGTGAATGTTAGATGCTCCTTGTTGAAGTGGTGGGCAGCAGGCAGATAAACTGCCTTACAGTCTTGGGGCAGGAGGACATTTGGGTTTAAAATAGCTCAGTAGGTCTTCACTGTTAGAAAGTACTGCTGGGCTTTTAGTACCAGATTTCCTGAAAAGCAATTCTTAGACTCTTTATGCTAATGAACTGGGTTTTGCAACTTTGCATTTGTCAAATGTCAGAAGTGGAAGTCTTGGACTGTATGAATATTTTAAGCACTTGACCTCTGTTCATTTGAATTCACATCACACTTTAATTTTTGTGACTTCACCATCCTACACTAGAAAGTGCTGAGTTAGTGTTGTCTTCCTTTATATGAACGGCATTATCTGCGTTTGTTGATGTTAAGCCCCAGACTTGCTCCATGAGCTTCTTAAAGGAGCTTAGGTTTTTTCTTCCCTGAGGCAGGGGAACAGGAGAAACATGACATTCTCTGGAGGTTGCACAACAAACTTTTACTGTCAAACTTTAGAAAATAAGGGTACTTGGCAAATTTTAAAGCAAATTGACTTGGAAACCTCTAACCCATGCAACTTTAAGTTACCCAGTTTTCAAGAGGAGGAAATTAGGAGAAGAGAGAGCAGTATGAGAATGAAAGAGAAAGATTGATAATCACCACTTGAATTCCAGCACAGTTATAGCTACTGTAAAATCCAAATGCTGGGCCTTGCACACATGTGCCATTGTGCAACTGCTTTCACCTGCTTTGGTCTCCTGGGGCCCTCCCCTCTGGGTGGGGCCTCTGGTGTGCCAGTGGCTGACAGTCACTCTGGGCTGGACCAGAGGCTCCAGGGGATGGGATGTGGTGCAGTGCATGCCCCACTTTTCACAGAATTTGCCCTGCCTCCTTTTCTTTAAGGAAACCTGAGTAAAGCTAATTTAGTACCTCTTCGCACCACTTAAAACCCTTTGATTAATGTAGCTGGAAACAAAACAAATATGCTGAGTATTATGTTGCTTTAAATTCTGTAGGTACTATGCATAGCATGTGCTTTTATTTTCCAGTAATTGTATGGTGTTTTTCTTATTTACCTCTATAATTTAGTTTTATTTATATATATATATATATCTTATGTATAAATATATAGAAAATATAAAATCCCTTTATATTTATATTATTTTGTACCATTGGAGTGAATAAATTAGAAGCTTAAAGGCCAAAACACAAAATTCTTCCCCAAGATTTAGTGCTTCTGCTCCAGTATTACTTTCCTGGTCAAGGATGACTTTGCAAGTAAAAAAGCTTCACTATTGTACAAAGTTACCTAGCAATTGTAATTGTCCTAAGCTGTTAATTATGCCCATGAGAGTAGTTTCCAGGACAAGCCAGAGGACTCAAGTCAGGTTTAAACCAGTGTAAGAGCCCATCCATCTATTACAATGGCTAAACTAATTTATTATGAAATAAATGGTGCCAGTTCTTTGTGTAGGAAATTCTAAAATGACATTGTGCTCAGCGTGCAAATAAAGATTATGGAAAGGTTTCTGTACTTGAAGTAGATTTTGCTTCTCTTTCAGATGTTGATGACTATATCTGGAACATGAGCATGAGTCTAGATTCTATTATAGAATTAATAAAAAAGTCTACCCAGACAGAGAGACATGATTCCTATCTTGATAGTCTTATAATTTAAGGTTCACATACTTTAACCTCTTAGTCAAATTATGAATGCTATTGAAGCTAATGAACCTGTTTCCTTGAATTTGAATTTACCGGATCAGTACTCTTTTGGATAGCTAGATATAATAAAAAAATAATGGGATCAGTGTAGTGACAAGCTTCCCGTAAGAAAGAAATTTGAAGAAGATGTACAGATTCATGTAAGAGTCATTTGAATTCTGAAGTTCTTTGTATAAATGATTTCCCTTTTTTCTAAGTTTTTATATAACAATTGCTTTAAATTGTGTACTTTTCACTGTAATCTACTAATAATCTACTGCAGGCTGTTATTTGGAATGGAAAGTTTTATATGAGAAAGACTAAGTGCTTCCCAGTTTGCACTGGATTTTTTCTGTACTCTGAATTTCTTTTTTAATTTTATTGTGGACTGGTAACATAAAATGTTGGTTCTGTTTTCTTTTTTAAAAAATTATTTTGCATTGAATTTTCCTGTTAAAATAATGAAAAATAGCATTTCTAAGCCCTTGATCTTTGAATTAATACTATAATATGATGAGATCTAGAGGAGCAACATTCTGTTAGAGTGCTCCTTCTATCTTCAATATTCAACCTAATTTTGAAGTATTCTTCAAAATTATGGAACTTCACTTAAATGTTAATTTGCACAATATTTAAGATTCAAACTTTCAATTACTAAGAATACTGTGCCTAAGTATAATGCTTTCCATGTATAGCATGTTGCTTTTTAATTTTATTTTCTCATAACATAAAATGCCAAGATTTTCTGTCCTGAAAAACCGTGGAATAAGATATTTGAACGTAAATGAAAAATTACTGAAAAGTTGTATATGATAATATGATATGCGCAGGCTATCAGTCATGAAAATTCATCAGAGTATATATACACACATTATAAGCATAAAGAAAAAAAAGAGGTAAAGATTGAAATTAAAGCAGTATAAATTTCTTGTGATGTCAGTGAAAGCAGGTTCAAGACAATTATGAGAATATTAGTAAGTATGCTCAAATATATATATATATATAAATGAATTATTAGCAGAATTTTTAAAATTTGGATTGAGACATTTATTTTTTCCTTTCCTAGATTCTACCCTTATGACGTAAAGCTGAATCCACTTGAATGGTTTTCAAAAGATTTTGCCAATTGAAAAAAAAATTATTCGTGAGAATGGAAATGGAGTAGACACTCCATTCCCTCTCCTTACCCTCTCCCCCTCTTTTCTATATCCCTTGCATGCCCTGATTTGAACAGAAAATCTTCCACTGAGTACTAGAGGATGCTTTCTACAAAGTTATTTGTATCCCAGATTTGTTGACGCTGAATACTGTATGATATCAGCTAGAAAATCAGCTACGGTCTTGGTGTTCAGCAATCTGCAGCCTTGATAGCCATCTGTGTCCATAATACTTTCATTAATAGGATGTGCTATCATCACCCCAGAATTTCATTATGCTGCAGAGGCACAGCAGCTGAGTAAGGAGAGATAACCAGTAGCTCATAAGAGTTGCAATAAGAACAGCCATAGACATTTTGAGAAAAATAAGGCATAACTGCCTCTGAAGGCTTTCCTATTTACTGTAATGTTATCAGTAGCTACTGAAACCAAATTTTTTGTGGGATTTTTTATATATTTTATAAGGATTCTTTATCTACCAAGGTATTTAATCACTGATCTCAGTAGAGAGGTACTGACATCTGTTTCAGGTATAGATTGCATAGTTACCATTTTCTTGAAGAGATTCAGTCGTAGACTTGCAGATGTAATCACAAATAAAGATCTTTTCTGAAAATGGACTTTTGCCGCTGGATTCATCAACATAAAAAGAAAATAACACTTTCCATACCCTTACTGAAAAAAAAAGTCTCTGAGATTGTTCAGTAGCCTATTTACATTGATTTTCATAAAGGCATCTTAGGAAGAATAATGATGTGTTCATAATTTAGCTTACCGTTGTTAAATTCTTTCATCACCAAAACTATGTCACATCCTCTATAGCAAAATGAAACTGGGCTCATGTCAAAGGCTTTGATTTCCTAGGTCAGTCAAAATTAGTAAAATTAGAAAAAAATTTGATACATCTGTAAAAGCCAATTGGCAACATTCTTGTTATTGTTTCTCATGGCTGTGGTGCTAGTGTGCAAGGACAATCACAGTCCTTTATTATGGTGAACGCTGTAGAAACTCAAAATAATAGTTAATCCCCTTCCTAAAAAATCAAATAGAAATAAGATGGGGTAAGGGCCAAACCGTACTAGGAAAAATATGAGATCAGATAATTTTATTCCATGCTTGTTCCATTTTGTTAATTTCTGTAGGGTGTAGAGGAATTAAGTTGTTCTGAGAGCTGATAGAGCTGGATGAAAACAATTTAAACTGGAAAGAGATTCTAAAGGGAAAAGGCGTTAAGGGGATACAACCATGGAAAAGACCCTGAGAAGTGTGGATATGCAGACAGGCATGCATAAGAGAAGTAAAAGTGAAGGGCCAGAGCAAGTCAACACAGAGTAGAGGAAGTCCTATCAGCATTTTAACAACATTTTTGTGCATCCAAGAATCTTTTATTTTGCTGTTTATATATGCACTTATGTGAGTTTTAGGAGTATTTTTCATTATGTTTACTTTTTGGGTTTTCCTTTTTTTTTGTTGGTTGGTTGGTTAGTTGGTTAGTTGCTTGGTATTTTTTCTTTTTGTTTTGTTATTTTAGTAGTGTTATTTGATGCTGGGGTACTGGACTTATAAAAATAAACAGAAGTGTAGAAGAAAGAAAGAAGATACAGAAGATGAGGAGAGGGTGGAGTCAAGGACAAGAAGCTAAACACTTTGGCCTAGTTAAATAAAATTAGAGGTTGGCTAATGAGGTGAATCAAAAGGCAATACAGAGGAACTGAATAATTGCAGTGGTAATAGCACACCTTTCCATGTGAGTAAAAGCTGTAATTAGCTCTGAATTTAGCTGAAATAAAAAGAGCAGGTACAGATTCACCTGAAGATAGGAACAGAAGCCCATTTTGTTCTAATATTTGTGAAGGATGGTAGAACCTGAACCAGGAAGGTGAAACAGGAGAAGTTAATGTTTCTATATATCTCTGAATATATCCTTACTTTTGCCTTCCCGAGCTGCTTTTTAATTTTTTAGTATAAGAAAAATAGTGTTCGTTTTTACCAATAATGCATGCTTTAATCAGATGGGTTAATTAAACTCCTAAAGGAAGACATTAGTGAAAAAGTTGAGTTAGTCATGTTGCTCACTTCCCGAATCTTCAGCACTTTTCTCACAAACCCATTAACAGATATTCATCAGTTATTCAACCTTTTACAAAAAGAACTTGGAAATACCAGCTATCACCTAAAACACAAGATAAATATGCCTGCCATCCAGAGTTATTTGACGTCCAAATTAGTGTAGGACTTTTAATCATATTTCTTTATTTCTTGTGTTCCATGGTAAAATATCTTCAACATTTTGGTAAGGAAACCTTTTCTTCTGAAAGTAACTGCTGTGCAGAGGTTTCTTCAGCTACTTTTTTTTTCCCATTTATCTTGGGTAGACTGTTCAGACCAGGGTGCCTTTCTTTTTTCTTGAGAAGTAGTTAATTATATTTCTAAATATAATGTGAATTAAAATATGAATAAATCTGTTCCTCATTGCTTATGTAGTAGGATAAGGATGGTATAGATAATGTTTTCATAGAAATTCATCTTCTTCTTGACCCATTTTTATCCTCAATGCATGTTTTATACATATATGTATAATTTTTCGGTTTAAAAAAATAAGGATAGCTTCTGAGTTTCATGGTACAAGGTGAGTGGATGGAGTATTTGGAGTGGAGAAGACTGAAGTATGCTCAATGTCAGAATGGGTAGAAGATGTGATACTAAATATCTCGTATGGAGAGACAGGTAAGTTAATAGAACATTATTTGCAGTAATGAAAGGGGACTGACATCTCACATGTTTCAGAGTAAGTGTTTGCTTGCTGATAGCTCCAGAATAGTTAATCAAATGCTAATATCCAATAGTCTTCATGCTTCTGCTCTGTCATAATACTGACTAATGATCTTGTCAGGAGTTTACAACTAAGTTCACAGAAGTCTTACTAGTGAGGATTGAAGGGTGTCCAGTCATGGTCATATTGCATTGGCTTAGAAGGCAAAGTTAGAAGATGTCAGCTCTCCATAGTCCATTATCAGGTTGTGCTGGAGAGAAGGAAGCTAATGAGGGCAGCAAGAACTTAGCAGTACTCTCTTAACAGTGGTACTTTCAAACAACTTACTGGTAAAGGCACTATATCCTCTCCTGGGCCTTCAGCCACTTGCTTATCTCTTCAAAGTCTTCAGAGTTTGTTGTGTCAGTATTTTTTGCCTTCAGTCCTTTGTTCTTTTATTGGCCGTTGTTGTAAGCAATGGTTCACTTCTCCTGTGGTGCTCATAATTGTGTATGTGTACATATATACACATATCCTCATGAGGTGCTCCAGTAATAAGACCTTATTTGTTCCTTTCTCTGAACACTTTTCTTTCAAATGCATCTTTTCAGTTTTAAAACTGCCTAGGTAGTTACTGGGGCTTTGCAATGGTATGCTTTTATTTTTCCTGTTTTGTTCTCTGTTCTTTTCTTAGTAACTTGTATCATTCAGCTTCCAATTCTGATAGTTACTAAGCCCTGGCTTGATGTTTCCTTTGAAACATTCCTGGTTTGATTTCCAAATCTCTGTCTGAGATGATAATAGCTAAATTAGAGTACATTCCTGTGTATCTATAGCTAGAGCTATTCTTTTTTCCATGTCCATTACTTTGTGTTTATTGATGTTGGATTTCAGCTGCCTGTTTATCATCTGATTTTGCAGCAGTGTAAGATCTCTTTGCAGCTTTCACAATTTTCTTTCCACCACTCAGAATAATGGATTGACATCAGCATATACACCTCACAGTTCCAGCTCAGTAAAAACTGCAACATCACAGTTCCCTGGCTTTGGACATTTTGTTTCCGTTCATCTGTATTTTGTGTTGCTTATTACCAAACTTAACACTAAGCAAGTTTTGCAGTTTTGCAGTTTTCTCGGAGTAAGACTATTAAATTTCAGGTTGTCCTTGATTTTTTTGAATTTACTCTTTCTGATCTCCATGCCCCTTTGTAGGGATGCAAAAAGCAGAGAGAACATGCCTATGCTAAGTTAATTCATGTAAAGTAAAGAAATAATGTCACTCCCTGTTCTTTGGAAAAGGAAATTTCTGTTGGGTTGGGCATTATTGTCAGTATATCGGGCCTTTTTTTCTAGTCTGATGTCAGTATTCAATTGCTTTTGGAAAGTTTCTTTTTATCGTAGTATAAGCAGTTGACTTTGCTGACCAGCACTTAACATGATTGCTTTCCACACTGTGATTTTTTTAAACATTTTCCTTGTCATTTGGTTTTTTTCTGTAATGAAAGCTTTAATTTATTGCAAGCTGAAAACTGGTTATGATTATCGAGTTGCTGGAAATGTAGTTGAGGCAACCTTTTGCATCTAACTCATGCAAATTCACACAAAAAATGTGCACTGCCTGTTTACGAAAATCCATTACCCTTAATAAAGATACTGTACCTGGCAATTTTTTAGTTACAACATGAGTCTTAGTTCAAACTCTTAGGAGTCAAGATTGTTTCTTTCCTCTTAAGTCAAAACACACTAAAACATATTAATATAGGATATTTTACCATCAGCAAAGTTATAAATAGTCTCACAATCTATTAAATGCCTTTGTAAAATAATTGACTGTAAATCTGAGCTTCTAGCCAAAATGACTTATGACTTCATATCTCTAATATGGCATGGTGTCATGTTTGATATAAACTGAAAAGAACAGTGATTTGTCAGTTTATTTACTTTGGGTTTTGTGTGTGACATGCTAAAACAACTCTCTGGAGATCATCTGCACAAAAAATAAGCAAAGTTTTTGGATTAGTCAAGCATTAAAATATATTCTGGCATAAGAGACAGAAAAAAGTTTCAGTTTGGGAGTTCA
Organism: Eopsaltria australis; assembly: GCA_034509425.1. Classification (NCBI taxonomy): domain Eukaryota; kingdom Metazoa; phylum Chordata; class Aves; order Passeriformes; family Petroicidae; genus Eopsaltria; species Eopsaltria australis. The sequence goes on along the minus strand of JAVTVJ010001163.1, from coordinate 118,591 downwards.
TATTCTTTAAAAATTGCCCTTCCATGGCACCGTAAAACTTTTTTTGGTTTGTTGTTAATTATGGGTTGTATTTTTTAAATCTAGATTATACTTCTTTGACATCTGTATGGTAGAAGCATATTCTTTTAATTCTATTAGAGTAAAATGCAAGTTTTTTAGATGCCTAGGTGTTTCATTATTCATTCTTATTCGATTTTTGTACTCCATTTCCAGATGCTTAGGTGTTAAGTGCTTTTATGTTCGTTACTAAATTAGTGCTAGAACAAGTTGGTTCAGTTTTGTTTGAGGCTTTTTAAGAGAATATAAAACCTATTACCTTTGAGGTATCTTCATTCACTGCTCCTGATTAGCAGAGATTAATAGTATTTAAATTGTAATTTAATTAGATCTATCAAATAATTCAAACAGGAAATTAGTTCATTATATATGCAGTTAATGGAATTGAATGTCAAACTCATTATATGGTATTAAAATTTTGCCACATTTAGGGTAGCTTTAAGAAGAAATACTTGAAATAGTTGGGATTCGCAGCACATATAGTATCTCTGCCTTTAGGCATAGCCTAAGGCTCTGAGCATTTTTAGCAAGTGGAAGTCTATTAGAATCCATTTTCATAAATAAAAACAGAATTTAAGTTATTCTTCCCAGGGATTAGCTATCTGGGACTATTCAGGAATGTATTTATATTGGTGTTAATTTCCTTAGCATGCTAATTTGGTTTTATTTCACATTTGTATGCTCAAGTACAAACTCCTCCAGGACCATCCCTGTGTCAATCAGCACATGCAAATACTTTCTTTTGGTTCTGTTTAAGCTGTGCTTGAAAGAAACTCACAGAAGTAGATCTATGAAGTATTTCCAAGGGATTTAATTTCTCAACAGTTAGCTTTACATTTGCTGTCCATCTTAACAAAGTAACATAATCACATATCCCTATAAGCTTATCTTAATTTTACATATGAAATAAGAAAATATGAGTCTCTTAAGGCATTATTAGAATAGCTTACATTTTATGGCAGATAAGAAATATTAGTCCTATGAATTCTCTTCCAATTATTGTATCCTGGTAAAAATCCCTTCACAATCCCATTTTTCCAGCAGGATACAGTTAAGTTTCTGCTTGAACATTTGTCTGGATTTCAAGCAATTTTTTCTTTGGCGGATATATTTCCTTTGCCATTGTTGGTTTTTCTTTTTTTTTGTTTGGTTGGTTGGTTTTTTTTTGTTGTTGTTGTTGTTGTTGTTAAGTGACTAGTGGTATTTCAAGGTCTTCTTTAGAGGAGTATGAATAGATGATGATTGTTGAAGAAGATACAAGAAAATCAGTAAAGGTGGAGAAAGTAACTTTTACAAAAGGTAGTAGTTACATGATGGTGTTCAAAGAGCATGTAGTAAGTCACATATATGCACCAGGCTACTTCTTTTTAGAGTGTTTGTGTTAGCATTCCTCAGATGCACATGAGCACAGTGAGTATGCAAATAAGAAGTGGACTGATGATGTATTAGAACTAAAAGCATGATAAGGTGAGCACTAGTATTATGTTTCTGTGAACTGCCAAATACATGGATTTAGGGCCATGATCGAAAGGACTGGTAGTGAAGTTATTTTCCAAGATTTCCTTCAGTATTTAAAAATGTAATAGCTTTTAGTACTTCTTGTTTTGCAAGTAGACGTCATGTAAATTTTCCAAAGACCATCTTTTCCACATACAAGTCTCCTGTGCAGTTAGTCTTCTTCAGGAGCTGGTGACATGCCTGTTTCTCTGGCTTCTGTTACAACCTTGTATCCAAGACAAGACCCATGTTCTGCACAGTCTGCTCTGAATGTTCAGATAATCCAGTCGTCCACAGCCTGAACTCCTGTGTGTGTGCTGTTGAAGGTCTATCAGAACTATCTTGTAGTTTTCTACACTATGACAAAAACCACTGCAGTTTCTTCTGTGCTGTAATGTATTGTTTTCATGGCACATTCTTGTCTACTCTTTGGTAAAATCTCACCTGAAGATTAACAGTCAGCACTTCAGACAGTGGTACAGCAGAGTCTCCTCCCAATTAATTCTTTATTTCCCACGTGATTTATGGCCTGGAAAATGTCCTCAAACTAAATTATTACTTTTAAGTTTTGTAGTGAAGCAGGGAGGATCTTTATTTAAAATACATTTTTAGTTCAGGAAGGAAAAACAAAGTTCCATCTTCACACTATCTTTAAAAAATCATAAATAGATTTCAGAGATTTCACTAGTTTAATTTCCTTCCAAGATGCTGTAACTTTTTCTGAATCAGAAGACAGGATAACAAATGTGTTCATCAGAAGTCCAATTCTGCCAGAATTTTTGTTAGAGGAAACCTTTGTCCGACGAAGCTCATGACATTTTTTCATAAAATTAAAACATTGTTTTCTGTAATACTTCTGTCAGTTCTGTCACTTGAAGAAGACTTAGAGCTGTAATGTTGTCTTGGAATTTTTATAAGATAATAATCTTTAACCTTTGAAAACAATGAATTATGAAATTACTGTGCAGTGTCTCCCTAAATATATGATAAGCTTTCCTCATGGACTGTAACCTTATTACCAAAAATTTCAAAGCCAGACCAAGTCCTACACTCCAGCAAAGCTTCCTTTTTAGGGATGTATGTAATTAAGAGATCCTTATGTGCAAATCCCATTTCCTATGCAGTAGGATACATAAACCTTTTCTAAAACCTATGGAATCTAAAATTCATATGTAGGAATAATGGGTCACCACTTTTTAAATTCCTGAAATATTTAGGGCTGTGGTTCAAATATCAGACTGGTGATTGTTGCCCATATTCCATGAGATAACTTATTTCCATGTTATGAAAAACTAGGCAAAAAATGCTATTATCAATTCCAAATAATGCAAAAATATAGCATTTAAAGGTTTGAGGCTTCTGTAAATTTTATTCAGTTTGTTTCCTGATTGAAGAGGCACCTGTAATGTTTTTTTTATATGAAGGTGAATGGTGTATTCTTTGAAGAATGGTAGGATCCATATGGCTGTCAGTTGTAGGAATGTTATCATTTTCCTGTGAATCCCAACACAGGATAACTGTCTCAGATTGTGGTTTACCAATAACATGGATTACTACAATAACACTACCGTGTTTGATTGTTTGTGTCACAACAATCTCCAAGTGAGTTATGAGGATTATTCATTCAAAATAAACCAGAGTTTTAATGCATAAAATGTTTAATTTTAAAAGCTACAGTTACTTTAATATTTTTTGTGTTTTATCTTTCTTTTACAGATTTAACATTTCAGTTTTCTTCTTTAACAAATTAATCATGGTTTGCTCCACAGTGCATACTGAAGTGTAGCAAAGAACTAAGCTTAACACCCTAATAGAGGATAATCTATAAATATAATAATATTTGTTTCTATGGGTACAGTACCTATATTTGCCAACTTTGTGCTTGAGTCCTTCACATAGAAATTTTATCTGAACAGCACATGCAGCCTTTATTCATGCTGCTACATTATGCTTTAGTATTCAAGATTTTAGAATTTGACAGTTTATAGGACATGAGAGTACAGAACATAATTCCTTTTGATTAGTTACTTTCAGCAGTTGAGATGACAGTAGCTGAGATAAATGTGGGTGTCTTTTAGCTGACATTGTTCTGCTGGGGTTACCAGTGCTGGTATTATGATGCTGGAAAAAAATATTTGACAACAGCTACCTCACTTCCGGAGAAGGAGGTGGAATGAACAGCGACTCAAAACACTTGACAAGAGTCATATTTTCCATTTTCATTTCTCTAAGGAGTTATTTAAACAGGAGTGAGAGGATATAAACTATGTCTAACAAATCTCAGTGTCAATGTAGAAGAACAAGAACACCTACTCGCAGTTAGTAATGTATGCAGCACTGGTGCTCAACTCTGCCATAGCACGTGCTCTGCCTGGCCAGTTTGGGTTAATTACCCAAAAAATAGTAGGTGTGTTTCATGTCCTGCCTTACTGTTTCAGCTCCTTAATGTCTAAATGGAGTATCAACACTTAGTGAATGTTAGAAAACAGGTGGTAGTAAGGGCAAGGATTTTTTGTTGTCACAGCGAGTCATGAGTGATTAAAAATATCTCAGCTTTTAATACTGTATTTTGTTAGGTGGCATAGGGAGAATTGTGTTAGTCAGCTGAGTCATTTGGATAGATTAAAATGTCACTCTAAACTTCACTGATTTTCAGAAATGTTGCTTGGGTTAAGAAGAAATCAAGGGATTTTGGGGGAAGGGGCAAGTGAATTTGCAGTAAATGCAGCAAAGTCCCCTTGTACAACACCCTGCTGCCCCTCCTGGCATTGTCCAGACTGGCACACAATTCACCTCCTATCGTGCTTGAACACAGTAGAGTGTTAGGAAGCTAGCTCCTTTTTTCATCCAATCTTTGCCAGAGATGCCCCTTAAACAGAACAGAATTGGGAAGAATAAGAAGAATGGCACAATCCTATTTAAACAATTTATTTCTGAAGTCTACAACAATGCTGTTATTTTTACACACCACTGATGGCATTAGCTGCAAGGGATGAATGTAAAAATTGCTGTGCCTCTAAATGAGAGTAGGATTACTCCTACTCCTTTAAATTGCATGAGAAAACAGCAATTTCACTGGACTTGTACAGTGCTATCTTTACTCATTTTAATATTGGTTCTATTTAGTGTAATGCTTATACCTAACATCTGCATTTTATGATTGAAAACTAAAATATCTGAAAAATTTTCTAACATAATGCGTAATTCATAATATAATGGCTATTCAGAGACATGGTCAGATACAAAACTCAGTTAAAGTAGGAATTCCTGTTATAAGAATCAAAAAATATTTCCTTCCACGTCCTATATACTGTGTGTAAGGCGATTTTCATTCATTGTGCTCATGAAAAAACAAATGAGCTTTTTTATATATCTCAAGTTACAATAAAATATTTATTATTCATATTTTTTTCACATATTGTCCAGTGAGGCAACTACATATACCATAACACCACTGGTTTCTTAACCAGATTGTGACAGACAAGTTGCAAAGAGACAGGTTTTATTACTTTTATTTATCTTGAATTTCATACTTCCAAAAAGGAATGAAATAGTCCCTTTGCATAATTGTATTGATATGTTCTCCGTGGAATCACATTCCACGATGAGAACAGAAATTCAGTATCGGATTAAATAATTGTAATATCCTCAGAGCTGGGGTGGTAAACTCAGACTGAGGTGAAAGTATGCACTTAAGTATAGTTAGCTTCAGCAAATCAGGCTGAGACAGGCTAAACCTTAATCAGCTTTTTGTTTTATGACTTTGTGTATGTGGAAACAGTATTTCCTGAAGAGCCTAATAACTTATGATCAGCTTAAGTAATTTCAAAGAAGTAAAGCTAGGAAAGAAATGGACAAGACAAGGGAAATAATTCATATAGTAAATCCCCTTGCAAATGAAAGTCTCAGAAATCACTTCCTATTAAAAGCTTTTCTTTGGTATCTGCAGTGTGAAAATAGCTTCTATGGAAACTTTCTACATTTAATTGTCTAAATTTCTCTGCCAGGGAAGGGCTGTAGCTACAGAGCTCTAGGACTGAAGGACCTAGGGCCCCTCTTCAGTCCTACTTTTCCTGAGAAAAACTTAGGTGGGAGCAGGTGAATCGTACTGGATAACACCTAGTTCAACAGCTTGTGTGAACAACAGGGATTTGGCTTTTATGACTATGAGACTCCTTCTGAGCACTGAGGATTCCTGGGTGGAGAGACAGGATCCACCTGAGAAAGTGGGGCAAGAACATCCTTGTCAACAGTAAACATCCTTGTCAACATCCTTGTCAACAGTCTGGCCAACATGGTAACAGAATTCTTCTAAATCAGGAATTTGGGGGACAAGTGAGGAAGTGGTGATCAAGAGTAGAAAGCAAATGGTTCTGAGTTAAGTGAAGAAGAGGAACGTCAGAAATGACAAAAAGTAGCAAATGGATATCTGCCTCAGGTGTATGTACAGAAAGACATCCAATCTGGATAGGATTGCAGGAAGAACCAGAGCACCAGGTGTGGTCATGATACCTGTGGGCAGTCTTGTTAACACCTTTATTAATTATCTGGAGAAGCCAATGGTCAAGTTTGCAGATGCCACCAAATTGAGAGGAACAGTGGTAGAATCATAGAATCATTTAGGTTGGAAAAGACCTCTAAGATCAGTGAATCCGACCATTAACTTAACACTGCCTAATTCACCGCTAAACCATTTCCTTAACTGCCACATCTACATGTCTTTTAGAAACCTCCAGGAATAGTGACTCCACCAGTTCCCTGGGCAGCCTCTTTCAATTCTTGGCGGAAACCGTTTCAGTGAAGAAATTTTATCTAATATCCAATCTAAACATGCCCTGGCACAGCTGAGGACATTTCCTTTTATCCTGTTGCTTTTTACCTGAATGAAAAGACTCATCCACAACAGTCAGAAAATGATTAAAATAAAAGTTGCATTAAAAATTTAAGTCTGAATAAGAATTTTTCTGGCCTATGTAATTTTGTCTCATGAGGACAATCTATGGGTAATCTATGTAGAACATTTTAATATATTTTCTTCCTTTTCTGTTAATAAACATTAAAGTGTTTGTAATGCTGAAGTAAGAAAACAGAGTTTTAAATTCTAATTATTGCATAGTTAAGTGACAAATCTTTTGCTTTTAAATCTGAAACCTGGCATTCAGAAAATGAAAGGAGTAATATGAATATTTTAATTTTGAATGCATATAAGCAATATTTTTCAGGTTTTGTGATTACTATTTTTTACTTCCCCATTAAATGGCCTATAGATCTGAGGAAAATATCCAATGTGCATATATAAAATAAGGCATCAAAGTTCACAGACATTGAATTACATTAGAATATATCTTATGTAATAGTAAGTTATTTGAAAGTTATTTTTTAAAAGTAATAAATTTAATAAATAAGATATTTAGAAACAGCAATGTTAGTTCTTATCTTGCTTTTCATCTACATGCAATTCCATATTTGAATTTTTGGTGGTTTAACGTAGTGAAATTCACTGCACCTTCAGTGGATTAGAGCTATAGACATCTTCAAAATTATTTGTTAGTAATGAGATTATACCAGTCACCCCAAGCTCTGATGGGAGCACTTCAGAGATGAAAACATTGATGGTGCTGACATTATACTCACATTCTCTTCTACAGAAAATGCCATAATGAATGTAGTCATGTGTAAAGGGTTACAGGGGCCTGGCATAAAAAAATGTGTCCTTTGTTAAAACAAATTGCCACAAAATTTAAAAGTAACAACTACTGAGGATCAGGTTGTTACCCAAGAAATGCCCTTGCTATATGCTGCAGAAAGGTTTTAGGGACACAAGTAATACAAAGCCATTATAACCATTCTGTTATAGGAATTAAGTAGGATAGCAGATCTAAAAATAATGGGCTACAAAAGTTGGTCTGTTTTCTGTCACTTTTTTCCTAACAGTTTACCTCCTGAGGTTTAATAAAACGATCCTCAGAAAACTCTCTTTCAAGTTCCTCCACATCTTCATCAGAGCAATTATACCACAGGACATGACTGGTCACTAGTAGCTGTATAGTGCATTTCTTACAAGGTGAGAAGCTTATTTAAATGCAGGAGTAAAACCATATTTTCCTCTCTTCTTAACCTCACATTTTGAGTCCAATTTCAGGACATAAGAAAAATGAGTCTGTTTGTCTCTTTTGTGGACAGTATTCCACATCATAAAACATCATGAATTATTCAGTTAAACTGGCAGACTTTTGGCAAGACAGTCTAAATCCCAGCCAGCAGACAAGCTGATTTACTTTATGGTACATTTTGGACACCTGTGGAATTATGATATTAAGTGTACTGAATAAACTTATCCTTTTTTATATGCAGAATAGAATATGAATGAATAAAGGTTTCTGTGGCCAATATTCATATTTTTTAACCTTCATTAAAAGTAAATTCATAAGTTCCTGGCTGATTTCTTCCTACTTAATATTTAAGATCATAAAGCAACAAAGTTTGTTTGAAACCTATGTGAGACTTCCTGTTTTAATTGTTGTTTGTAATGAATTAATTCTACAGATTATCAACTAAAAAAAACCTTAAGCATATCTCAGAAGAGAGGGTTTTCTTAGTAAAGCACTTAACTGTCTTGTTTGTTTCCCATCTTCAATTTGTCTTCACTTTCTCTTGCTAACTTCATCTGTCTTTGTAAGAGATCTAATTTTAAGGGGTTTTGATCAAATCACCACCCTACATGCTGCAGTTAAGAAGGGTTGAAAGAAAACACTGGAGTCCATAAAAGCATTAGAACAATCATTTGGACTCAAGAACATGTTTCTCTGTAAATCCCAAACAGCTTTTCTCTATAAAGATGTCACATTTAAATCTTAGAATAGCATGTATAACTGATGAAATATTTATAATATTTCTATTTCTGTCGTCTATTCCAAAGTTTAGAAGTAAGATAGAATAAAGAAATTAAATCAAGGCAAAGTCAGGCTGGTGAGGCAGATTTACATGAGACAGAGCTGTCCTTATAAAACAGAATTGTCAAAGCAGATGTACACTGAACAATCTAGAATTCTATGGATGACATTTTTTAAATGTCCAAAAGCATTCCTGTCACTGTTATTGTTAAGCACTGCATCTAATAATATACTAATTATTTTTTCTAGCTAACTTGCAAAAAACTTGCTACCAAGATGATTAGAGACATAAGTATGACTTACGAATTTTTTTGCCTTTTTTTTCTTTTTCCTGTCAGATGTTATCCATAATTGGAAAACTGCTAAATACTTATGGAATCCAAATTTATTATACCTCTTTTGAGAACTTTCAGGTTAAATGGATTTAACTCAACAAACAGAATGCAATTAACAAGGCAGCTTATAATTAAAATAAACCATGCAATATTATGCAGGGAGTATAAAAAAGTAGAGGAGCTTGTGTGATATTTGTTCACTGGATGACAAGCCACTGCTGCCACCATTCTCCATAGGGCTGGCCTTAAAAGAATGGGGAGATCAGAGAGTCCAGAAAACAGATGGCTGGCTCTTGCACACACAGGCTCTAGAGACATGGGTATAATATGGGTTACCTGCAACATCTGCCTGCCAGCTGTAGACCTATCAGGTAGGTACAACACACTGTGTGACAGAAAGAGGATATTTTATGAAATGCAGTTAATAATAACATCTTTAACAGTATATAAATATATGTTGTATAAATTCAGAGTTTATATTATCCCAAAGATATGTATGATAGGTAGAATGTGTCCAATTGAGTGCAGAATTGTGGGAGAAGACTTTAATGTCTCCCTCCATTATTTATATTTCTCCATTAGATCTCCATTGGCTTTAATTTTGCCATTTTTGTTACACCCATGAAAACAAGGAGTCAGTGTAAGTGTCCTCTCTTTCATACATAACTAACAAGTATGATGCTTACCTGGAATAGTCACAGCCTGTATCTAATTGCTAGACCTCTACTCTTTCCGAGACGCACAGAGTAGCTGTCAGCACTGAGTTCAGGTACTGGAAGCCAGTTAGCTGTGTCAATGTGAGTTCAATTTATCAAAATTATCAACATCATGATCTTTGTTCTTGCCTGTAAACACCCTGCACAGCTGGGATGGAATATCGCATCCCATAGCATGGCCTTTGAAATAATTCCTCTAGTTTAACAGTTGCTTGTGATTTTGTATGTTCAGTTTGAGAAACACTGAAGAAAGCTTTACTTCCAAAATGTCTTGAATATTAGCTGTCTGAAATGTATGACCAGTGCCAGAAGTTAAGGATCTGACAGTTGACCAGAGCAAGGTTCACATTCTGAAACTGTCATTTTATTTTTGCGTCTGCATAATTAATCCTTGCACCACCCTGGTAACACTGATTCAGGCACTGCAAAATACACAGGAATTATAAGTCTATATCTTAAAAAGTCATTACCTAAAAGCACTTGAGTTCTAAATAAAAAATTTTTTTGTTTCACTTTTTTCCCCCCACACGATAAGGAATACACCTGACTGTAGTCCTTAGATGAATCCTTAGTGTCCTTCATATATACATCTTTCTGTTAAAATGCCCCAGTGCTCATCTATGCTGTTTAACCTGGAATTAGTACAAAGCAAAAATGTTCTTCGTGGAGTCTAGGACTTCACTTTCAAAGCACTTTAGTTTCAAAATATGTTATAGTATCTTTTTATAATTTTAATGAAATACCAAGTTAGGAGTTAACTATTTGTATATCGCATTAGAGGACACAAGTTCCACAGTAGGTAATAACAAAGGGCACATTTTCAGTTAATCAGATCCTGATGCTTTGATGTGTCCTTCCTACTAAGAAAACTTATCTGTGCAAACTTGCTGTTTTTCTTTTATATGATTAATATTTTTTAATCAAAAGTGCTTTGGAACAGATACAGCTTGGATGTGACCCCTAAGCAAATTTGCATAATATTTTCAAGCCTTATTTTGGGTCTGTCTCACACATGTGACTGTCTTGCCCTTGACAGATCTGGTGCACACCTCAGATTTCATTTGTTCCACTGTTGTTTTTGGTCTTCATTAATTAGGAGGACCAGAAACAATGCTGTTTGTTAATGCTCAGGTTATTTTCTGATGTTGATCATAGTCTGCTCTCAGAAGTGAAAAAATTTCACATCACCAGAGAGTAATTTTCCTAGTTCTGCTAACAGGAAGTGTTTTGGAGTTTTTTTGTTTTTTCTTTTCTAATTTTAAAATATTTTTTAAAAAATTAAACTTCTCATGTTAACAGGATTGGGTCCTGAAGTGTGAACAGCTAGAAAAATATAATCCAAAAATGCCAGCATGGGGGAGAGTTGAAAGTCATCATCATATAATTCTTGCAAGCTGATGTAATCACTAAATAACTGTGTAACATTGGCTGATGGTAACCATATGTGTTGGTACATGTTGGCATGTAAATCTGTATAGCTGATAAAAATGTTTTAACAGGAAATGTTTGTAAAATGGCTTGAGAGTCCAGGGCACAAATTGAATATTTGCTAACAAACCATGATTACTGATAATGTGTTTCCCAGTTAGTTTTCCTGTTCAAATATTTTTTTTCTCCCAATATTTGCAATAAATAATCTTTCAAAGCAGAGAGAGAGGAGCAAACTTAAACGTGAGAGTTCTGTTTAAAGAATGTTGAGATGCAAAAAGCTTGATCTGTTTTATTTCGTTCTCTGTATTTCAACTGCACTTTTATATCAAGTCTGTCATAGAGAAAGAAAAAAAATTGAAGGTTTTGTATTTTGTGAGGGATTTGGTAAGAAATAGTCTCAGAGCTTTTTGGTGTTATTATTTACACTAGGGTTTATCAAATGTATAGAAAATACATTCAAAATAATTCAAAGTATTCTTCTGTTTTATAATTTATATTTTCAAACTACTAACTCCTTCATCCTCTGAATTTATAAAGTTTCATGAAAGATGAAGCTGGTTTACACACAGAGAAGTCAGATCTGAGTTCACAAATACTGTTTCGTATCTGCCCATTTCTGCCACATGAACAGATGCATTTGAAGGTTTTCAGTCAGGCAGTGTATGAAGCACTGGCTTTTTAAAATTACCTTGAGGTTATGATGGGAAAAAATAGCATGGATTCTTTGAAATGCTCTTTAGCAACATTTGGATGTTGTATGACTGAAATCCCTGCTCTTGACAGACCTAACAAAATATTTTCCAATTAGGTTCTCTTTCAGTAAAACAGCTTCTCTCAGCATTCTTTTTACTATAATATCTTGTTTCTCCACATTTTGAAATAAAAGAACAAAGACATGAACTCATTTATTTTTTTGAAATCTCTACTATATTTCTGAGATTCTTCTGGAGCTCCAGTCACTACTTTTCAGGTTTCTTTTTTGAACTTTTTAGTGCTTGCCTTGAGCATACTCTAAAGAGATTATAGCAATAATTAAGAAATAGCAATAATCAATGTAATAGTAAGGAAAAAATAAAGCAAAATTCCCAGCAGTTTACTGTGTGAATAGAACTTTCTGGTTTTCATTTACATGCATATAATGAGGTAGTCAACATCCTCTGAAGTAATTGTAGATCAGGACAAGGCATTATAGGAGTGTATTTAAAACGAGAGCTTTCTAAATATTAATTAGCATTCAAATATTTTGAATGGTAAGAAATCATTAATTAATAGCAGCCACATTTATAACAATTATATGTATAATATTCACCTGAATGAACAGATACAAAAAAATCTTTTTTCTCAAATGCTTCTCCTTTGTGGAAGGGATTTTTTCCCTTGACCTTTTTTGTTCTCCTTTATTTTTGCCTGTCTGTTATGAGTTTGTGTGTAGTTCCAAGAAGTCCTCATATAGCCTGACAATTTTTATTCACAATAATTAATGGATGTTTGTCATGTATGTTTGCTTTTTTCTCATACATTCCATACAGAGGTGAATGGGGTAGTTACAACCTCTCACAACAAAATTTTCAAACTCAGGTTACAGGAAACATATTTGGTTTATATTTTGAAAGTTTTATTATGCATTATATTATGGTAGATTATATAGTATTTGAAGGAGAATGTTTGTGTTTCAGTTTTAAAATAAGTTCTGGTACTGAGAAGTACAAGAATACAACTTAGATATGGTAGTATTGTTTATAAAAGCCTCTACTCATCCTTGAACTTCTTGATGTGCTTTCATATCCTTCCGCAATTACAGTAGGCAATATTTTGAGAAAAAGCATTCGCTATTGTCCAACTATTACAATTCATGCACTATTACAGAATTTATCTAATATTACAGACTTTATCTAATATTACAGATAGCCCTTATCATTTAGTCAGCTTTCAACACTTTGTGTAATCTGGTTTATGAGGTAGTCTTGGCAGATTCATAAAAATACAGATTGCCTAAGAGAAAGTGAAAATGGAGCATATAGACAGTTTCCATCCTATGTCTCATTGGCATGCTCTGAAAAGTAAGAGATACTTTTCTTAAGGTATACCACAATTAAAGTATTGTTTTCACAATATAATTATAACCACTATCTCATAACATGCAATGAAATCACATATCCTCTAAATCTTCTCATTTCTATTACCTGTATGTACTTGCTATGGCAGCAGCAAAGTTATTTTGGTTGAGTCTTAGATATCCAAAATAGCATTCACACTAACTCACACAAATTTGTTACATTCATTAGAGGGTTTTAGCACTCAGATACTCTGTTGATTTGATGGCCTTATATATGAACTATTTAGTTTGACACTTCTGGTTTTTTTAAGTTTTTTGCATGTAGAGCAACTAGAGCAATTGTTGTATGTAATCCGGCTACTGCTCCCTGCTTTAGTTTTTACCTTAATTACTGACACAAAACTCATAATTTAAAGAATTAAAACTAAAAGTTTGTGCACTAAAACTTATATCATTACATTGTGCAAATCAGTGATGACTGTAAATTCCTTACTTCTGTAACAATAATTTTTCATTCTCTAATATGAGCTTAAACTGTTTTCTTATGTTGCATAGCTATAAAATTTTATTTTTTTCAAAGATTTTCCTGTCCTTTTAGAGGTCTTTGTTTTCTAGGTCTTTGTTTTGCTGCCATATGAGACTGAACTTAGGATGTGATTGTACCAGCTCATTTGATGTTATTTTAGGAGCAGTGCCCTCACATGTTTGGAAAAATTATATTTCTATTTTCCATAGTTTGTATAAGTAGGTCAAAAAGGAAACAAACATTGAACTTTGCTTCTGCCAAGGTGTTTTTTTCCTCTTTATTTAATTTAAAGTAAGTTATCTCAATTTTTATGTCAAAGCTGGCACATATCTCCTATTTAGTGGCACTTCCACCAAAATGCTGAAGAGGAAATGAGGTTATTTATTCTCCAGTATCCAAAGGTCCCTTGGCTTGAGAAGAATTACAGGGCAGGGTTCAGAGTATTAGGTGACCTGTGAGGCAGGAAATGTTCAGGGTTTTTCATTTTGATTAGGTCATCTCATTCTATTTTTTTTGTATTTATTTTTTTTCTTTTTTGTGAAGTGTTCAAAATATGCCCAGCATTGCTGTGGTTGCAACTGTTTTTCTAAGCTAATTTTAATCTCAAAAGTATAAATCTTTCCAATGAGACTACACTGCCAAATGGATGTCAGGCACGGTTGGATTTTGGGGAGTTTGTTTCTTTATTTTAAGTAGACAATAGGCTATATGTATTATATACACATCTTTTCGTTGTCTATCACAAAGATGGATCTTTGTTTTTGATTGTTTCTAACTTTATTAAACTTTCTGGTTTTGGACTGAAATTTTTCATTGCAGCTTGAAGCTATTGAGACTATTTAGCTTGAGACTAAATGTGGTTCATCTGTTTCCAAGAAAGAGACTGGGGAAATAATGCATTCTTCTGTGTTAAACATGAGCCCAGGAATGGGTAGGAAAGGGAAAAAACTGGTAGAAGCCAATTGAGAGAAGATGGGAACTAAGCAGAAAGGGGCTACAGTGAGGAGATATCAATTAATAAAACAGTTTGGAATGACGTCAATGGAAGACAAACACCAGTAAATGGACTCAGTGATCCTCTTGAGTCCCTTCCAACTCGGCATATTCTGTGGTTCTGTGATTCTCTGATACAGTCTTAATTTGGAGAAAACAGGTAGAAGGATGATCCCATATATGGGATGGTCCTGGACACATATGTGGGCTGGGCCAGCCAGTGCTCCTTGAGACAGTGCCTGAGGGAGTAAATGCCAGAGACCATTCCTGAAGCAGTGTGAACAAGATAAAATAAAGTTTGGTTCCCTCCACAGTTTTCCATTACTATCTCAACATGTTTTCACCAACAAATACTCCCATGACCTGCCATGTCTTATCCTAGAGTATGGCAGATAAGCAGTTACATACTATAAAAATGCCATCGTTAGCAACTGCAGTCCACTCTCCTATTATTTACACTTAAAACACTTCAAACCAGAAAATTAAACCAACAAAGAAAAATTCCCTGTGTCAGGAGTTGTCAGATGTGAATTCTAATCAGTGGAAAAGGTGATGTACTCCAAAAGAAGCATTACAATGGCAAATACCAACAATCTGCACTTAGAAGTTATTGCGGGTTTCTGAGAGTTCTTCCCTCCTGCTGATTTCTGTTCAGAGGAAGACTTTTCTTAACAATTTGTCTTTTCTCTTTACCAGGCTTTATAGTGCACCTCCTAATTGTTTATTGTAGTTGCAACTCAGGTGCTCATCATAGTGTGCTTCTTTCCACTGAAAAGCCTCAGAAACTTCCATACTTCTCTGCTTTAAAATGCTGTAAACAAAGTGTCTTAGAGGCCAACCACTGTTCAGATGACTTAAAAACCCAGTCCTATTCTAATGAAGAAAATGAGAAGTTCTGTAGCTTTTTTTTTCTTTTTCTTTCATTTTTTTCTCTTTTTCCTCTTTTTTCTTTTTTTTTTTTGCTTTTTTTTTTTTTCTTTTAAGGGAAAAGCATGGCTCTGAGTATTTCTAAATTTTAGGATGATATCTTGGTCCAAGTGGACTTAACATTTTGGATTTTTAAAATGACTAGAATTTAACACTTCAAATTTTTTTGGCATATGATGGTTTTTATTTCTTCATGCATCAAAACTTCTCAAAATAGTGGAATTCGTGTGTTGACCTGATGCACTTTACTGTGGTAGTCCACTGTTTTTATGTGCATAAGATGAATGTTCTATGATTAATAGAAAAACAAAACAATGTTAAGAATACTGGGTATATTTATAATTAAAACTTCTGAAATTCCTTTGAGTGTGATATGTCTTTCATCTGCTTCAACTACTGGTAAGGAATAAAGTTTTTAAAAACAACTGCTGAATTAGAATGTGAAAGATATTTCCTGTAATTTTTTAAGTTCTAATTGCAACTTGTCAGCAAGTTACATGAGTTTATATATGCTTATATGTATTCATATATGTTTTATCCAAAACACTGATTTCATCTATAGGGAGTACCTGAAGAAATAAAAATTCCGCATGAGGCAATATCTACCTGAGTACATTATTCGTTTAATAGAGATGGGCAGCATCTTCCCTAAGCCTGAGTAGCTCATTATAAAAACATAGTTTTGGTGAGGATTTTTTTAACAGCATATTTGCTGAAGACATAAAATATACTTTGAAGTGCCCTACATTTTAGAACACTACTGGATGCAGGAAGTGGTTGTTCTGGACTTGGGTTAGTTTTTTCAAGAGAC
The DNA here is from genome assembly GCA_034509425.1 of Eopsaltria australis. NCBI lineage: Eukaryota > Metazoa > Chordata > Aves > Passeriformes > Petroicidae > Eopsaltria > Eopsaltria australis. The sequence goes on along the minus strand of JAVTVJ010001163.1, from coordinate 102,349 downwards.
TCCTGTGCTATAAGCGGATTTTTCAATCACATTTTATCATTATTTTATCAGTCATTTTATCATATGTTCAATACTCTTGTGCAGGACTGGAAACTTTTTAGTTGAGCATGTTCAGAAGAAGCAAAATAAGTTTATGTGTGAGGGCAAAGTCACAAACTGGGATGCTCCTGTAACTGCACTCTTTATTTTGATGTGTTTGTTGCGTATCACTGTCTTCAACATTGATACAACTCAATTTTTTTACTTGCTCTATGTCACTGATGTATATTTGTATTACAAACATTATTTGAATGGAAATGTTCTTCACTGGTTGTGCACTGAACTGAAATCTACTAGTAATTTAGTTGTATTCTTTTATATTCTCACATAGCTGACAGAAGAAATCTAATTCTTGCTGTTAGTAATGCAAAGTTTAAATTGAAAACACAGATCCTTGTCTCTTAAAAATAATTCCCTAATATTTAAAATCTCCTAATCAGGTTATCAGAAGGGGCATATTGATGACTGTGATGTGGCATCACCTTGTTTTCGTGATTAACTTACCTTACCAGATTTTCAAGGAGATTCTGCTGCAGACGAGGCCTAAAGCATTAACTTTAATGGATTAATCAAGATGAGAGAGAGAGAGTGATCTGTTCAAATGTGCATTGATTCATCTCAAAAACAGTTAAAAATGAGAACGCCACCAAAAACCCAGCAGTTGTAGATTTATCAGTACATAAAACCTTAGAGACCAATTCATTCAAAATTGTCAGATTAGTGGATCAGATGCCATTTTCAAACCCAATTAGATGTGTTCCTCAAACAAGGAGAAAGTCATTTCTCTAAGGGCAGATTTTATCAAGTGCTTCTCAATAGTTTCTGGATTAATGCTAAGTCATAAGTAGATTTATCACATTATTAACTTACTAATACCGTATCAAACAAGCATCACTCTCCTTTGCCCTACTGTAATAGCTACATTTCTGATGTCATGCTTATTTTTGCTTAAAATTTTAATTACAATTCCAGACATAAAGAAGAGAAAGTGCTTTAGGCTTGTTGGGTTGTATTTTTATTTTATTTCTAGCATCAATGATCTTGTCTTTGGTTTTATATATCTTTTCTCTGATGAGGAGCAGCTGAGGTAACTGGGATTGTTTAGCCTGAAGAAAAGGAGGCTCAAGTGAGATCTTATTGTTCTCTATGACTACCTGAAAGGAGATTGTAGTCCAGTGGGGATTAGCCTCTTCTTCCAAGTAACAAGTGATAGGACAGGAGAAATTGTCAAATTGCACCAGGGAGGTTTAGATTAGATATTAGGAAAAATTTCTTCACAGAAAGGGTTGCCAAGCACCAGAATGGGGAAGTGGTGTTTAAAAGACATATAGTTGTGACATTTAGGGACATGACTTAGTGATGGACTTGGTTAATGTTGGACTCAGTGATCCTAAAGGTCTTTTCCAATCTAAAAGCTTTGATGATTCTTCGTGTCTATGATGTTATCTGTGTTTGCACTTTTGAGTGTCTGATTTTGCTTTTCTACAGGCAGGTGGCTACCTTTCACTGCCTGTCAGATCCTCTCTTGAAACACAAGCTCAGAGTCAGACAGTACTAGGAAGATACATATTTATGGTATAAAATCTTGCACAGTTTCCTAAGGGATAGGATGGGTAGAAAGACCATTTCTTTCATAGCTTTCATACGAGGCAGAGTTCTGTGATTGTGCTGCCTGGTCTTTGATCCTAATGTGGTTTTGGTATCTAAAAATAAATGCTTCTGGGAATCAGGAACTTTAGTGTTATTCTAGTGTTGATGCTGTTATTCCATGACTGCATAGGGCTGCACAACTTGGGTAGAAGCCTCTCCTAAGGCTTACAATATCACTTGTTTGGATCTATCCCAGTGAGGCTTTAGGTTACTCTTAAGGCACTTTGTCTCATTCTTTTTTTTTTTCTTTTCTTTTTTTCTGAAGTGTAAACTTTCCTCGGAGACTTTCAGTTGTAAATATTATACATCATAATCCTCATTAAGAAACCAACAGGGAACTTGCTCAAAAACAAGCTCCAATGAATGAATTATCATAAGTATTAGTTTATTTTATGCTTAAAGAGTGTATTACCCTTCTATCTTTTTGGAAAACAGCAGTTGGCTTCTGTTTGCTTTGTCTATTTTTCTTAAAGAGCTGTACAGAATTTTAAGCCATTTTGTTCTCTGTAGAATAGCACTGTAAATCTCTATGTCTTTATACTTTTGTTTGAGTCTCTTTTCCTTGCATCAGTCTTATTTTTAATGTACAACATCTTAATGCCTGGTACTGGAAACAGATGATTTATTTGTGATAGTTTGCTGCAGTATAGGATTTTATTAGCTACACTAATAGAAACTCATCACCTTTACCTTTGCTGTGGGAGGTGAAAGAGCTTAATTCTCTCTGACTCAAACAGTACTAATCTGCAAACACAACTGAGCCAGGAGATGTTATTTGTCATTCCTCTGTATAAACTCAGACTGAAAAAGATGTATACATTACTATAAAAATACTCAACAAGGAGATTATATATTTTGCTTTTTCTTTTCTATTTCTCTGAGGGATCTAAAAGTATGTTATACAGCATTTATGGTTTTGCTTTTTTATTTATTTCTATGACATTAAGTGTAATAATAACCTAAGGGTCAGTAAATCAAAATCTTTTACCTATTTTTAATTAGGTAATGGCAATTCCATCCTCTCAAAGCCTTTTCTGGTATGGTGAGAGTGGAAACATCAATTTGTATACAAATTTTATTTTTGAATGATATTCTATAAAGCTGACCATGGACAAGTTACAAAGAGAACCGTATAAGCTTGTAAAGAGTAATTAATTTTCAAAGGAGAAGCAAAGTAGGATGCAGGGAAGGAAAGAAGGAAAAGGAACCAAACGAATACTGTAAGAAAACCACATGAGTTTCAGACAGATAATTTCTCACCAGGTATGCAGTCAAGATTTCTTTTACATTTTCTTCAAGTCTAATTTTCCTCTTGACTATAAATGTGACAGATTCTTTTCTGACTCCATGGTCTCTTGTGATGGGCTGCTGGCTCACTTATGAGCTGCCTTACTTCACTTGATTCATCCTGCAGAGCTCCTGTTCACCTTTGCTTTCACAGAATGTTATCCCAGAGAATTGACTCGAGTAAACACAAGAGTCTGCCTTCAGAGAACTGGGGGAAAAAAAAGCATTTGTCACAGCATATTAGAATAGTGAGGAATTGTCAAAAGGAGGTGGCCATAAATGCACAGTTCAGATAACCTCAGTTACTCCTGTGAATGACAATTGAGTAGCAGTATTGAATTGGCTTCTTGTGGAAGTTACACTTCTACCTTATTACTAGAGTGCTGTGCTTATTTTATCGACATATACATTTTGCAAGTCTGCATTTATTTGTGCATTGATATTTTGACTAATCCATATTAATGAAATTATATACAGAAAACTGTAACTTAATTACATTGTAAGCAGGAGTGACACATTGCAAAGTCATCTTAATATACTTGCACTTCCCTGGAGACTATTGGCAGCATCTGTTAATCTACTCACCATTGTACTAGAAGTGATTAGCAAAACCAGCAAAAAGCCAAGACCTCCCTCCTATCAGTCACACAGCTGTAAGACTGTATTGCATTTTACTTTACATTGGGAAGAAGTTTGAAGTAGATGTCTATGATACATAGCCAACGGAAGAATAAAACCCTTATTGTGTGTGTTTGAAAACACAACCATCCTACTTTTTTAATTTTGCCTGTGAAATTCTCAATATTTGGAAGTCAGAAATTCAGAATAAAAATAGTTAGAACTACTGAACACATCCTTCAGTCCTGCAAAACACACATTCAAAGAATGGCAGAGGTAACAAACTGCTTGTTCTTCCTTTAGCACTGAAAAAAGTTGGTTCAAATCACAGCTGTGGTCAAGAAATTAAAATTATTATACTACTTTTCTTCAACATAATATGTAATTGTATGAAGTTAAAAATAGTTTTAATGTCTATTATTGTATTTGCATTTTAACATGTATTTCATCATAATGCAGACTTTCATGTTTGATAGTACATTCCCAAACTGATCTTTGCATTGCAAAGGTACACATGAGAAAAAACATAGAGGCAAGAACATGTATACAAAGACATAAAAAAATCTGTGTGTTTGTTGGCATATGCTATGATTCCAGGAGTAACTTCAATTGCGATTGGAACTGATAAACACAGGGGAATTTGGTATTCTCCTACCTGAATTACAGGAATTGGGTTATGTTTTTTCTCTCTCTCTCTTGTTCAATCTTTTTTTTTTTTTTGTGGGGCGGGGGTGGAGAATAAAGCTTGCAAATTCTAACCTAAAAGAGAGAGAGAGCTAAAGAAATGCAGTTTACCAAAAGGAAATCATAGCCTAAGATTTATGAACCTTATTGATTAACAGTCATCCTGCAATACTAGAAGTTACACTTAAGAACACTGTTAATATTTTAAAGTGTTAGAGTTTTGGGAAGAGTTTGGTCGGTGATGGGAGTATACTTTTTATCAAAAGAACAAGGAAAAAGGTCTTAAATTATAGGCCATCTAGCAAATTCTAGACCATCCATCACATAATATGGCATGCTGTATTGTCATATGTTGATTCTAGGAGAAAAGAATTTTTTTAAAAAAAATCCTTGTGGTACTATTTTCTGTTTATACATTTATTCCTTGATCTGACCCCTTCTGTGCTTTTAATCCCTTTTAATCACTTCTGTATATTGCAGTCTTCAAAGTGATTCTGAGGGTAAGTCAACGTAAGTGAAATGAAGAGGATGCTTTGATGGCATTCAGCTCCTATAGAAGTGAGTGTGCATATGAGTCTAAATTAAATACGTGTTATACAAGTAGAACTCTCTGTTTAGCGTTGCTAGAAATAATCATGAGGACTGGAAATGTTCATTCCAGAACAGTTACAGTGTTTTTGTGTGCAGAAATACTACATATTTTTTCTCTTTTTCGAGGAAATTGGAGGTTTTCTGAGATCGATTACACCTACAGCTTCTAGTTCCATTACCTATTGTGGGCAGGCGTTCTTGGGTAAGTATAGTTTAGAGAAGACAGGTATTTAATTGGTTCAGAAATCTATTCTCAGCTTGTAGTACAGGTAGGCTTTCTGAGAAATAAGGAAGATGGTAGGAGCAGCCTCTTTATGTTGCTTTTATCTAAACTATAAATTGTTCCTGTGTAAGATTTTTAAAAAGCTTTCATGGTTTTTATCCTTGTTATATGGCACTGTTGCAGCTTTCCTGGTCTTTTTGGTAATATTTAAAATAGAAGTGTCAGGGAAAAACATGTAGTAATTTCTTTGCTTCACCAGTATGTACCAAGTTCTGGCGAGAAAAAGGGTTGGTCATGCAATGGCCATTAACAAATTTTGGAGAACCTGATGCTAGAAGAACTGCAAGGGCTCTACCAGTGTAACTCTGTGTCAGTCAGTCCCTATTAGGATTGTCATAACATGCTGTTTATTGTTAAAGGGAAAACACTTTAAAAAACTGTAAGACTGACACAAGGCATTTGGTATTTTTAGGGGTTGTGGTCAGTTTAATCTGTGTATATACAGTTAAATCTATGTATATAATTAAAAAAACCTGCAAACTTATTTTTTAACTGCACTTCTTTCTTAAGGAGCTGGTTATTTTAAAAATTTTGAATTAATAACACAAACTATAGCTATGGGATCTAAAATTTTCAAGGGACACAGAAGACATCCATAACCTAAATATTTTACTTCAGTTCATAAAAACACTAGTACAATATTAACCCTTCTTCATTAGTCTGACAAATCTATTCCGTCATGTATTTCTCAGATATTACAGAATACAAAATGTAAACCTGAGATATGAGTTGAAATGTCTTTTCAGACTACTTTGATGACCTCAGACAGGTGGACTTGGATTCATCTACCTTAACTTCAGATGACTACATCTCAGCTAACCATCCTAAACTCTCCCTACTCATTGAAGAGAAATAAGCACTACTGGGCTTGGTTCATCTGAATTACTTCAGACAGCCACTTTTAGATTAAATAAATATCTGAAGTGGCACAGGATATATTCCAATCCCTTTGTTACATTGCTCCTCCGGGAAATGAAGAAAATGGTGCTGTTTTGCAGCTGCCATACCAACATAAAAGGAGGGATAAATAATAGTAAAAGATGATGAAATTGGATAGTACTTCAACCCCAAAGATTCTGATTTATTTGCCCCCATAAATGTGCAGCAATGTGGACGAGTCAAACAAGAGTGAACATACAGAAATGGCATGAGTAATACATGACTGTAGACTATGAGATTGATCTGAAGTGCTGACACACTCCATGAACCACAGCAGGATGGGGAAGCTGAAAACTAATGCAAGGCAAGATCATCTCACCAAATGAGAACTATTTTGAATTAAGGATATTTTTTTCATATGCATACTCCATGGAATGTGTGTAATCCTATTGCTGTTATCAACACGTGTTTAAACAAGACAGGTTGCAAAGCTTTTGCTGTAGTAAAACTGTAGGGTAGCAAAAAACGTTTTATCACTCAGGTAAGGCCTAACAAAGGGAGAGGAATGGAAAGAATAAGAAAAGGTGAATTTTTTTCTCCTTTTCTTTTTTCTTTACAATTGAAAAACAGAGTACTTAGTTAAAGTTGCTAAAACTGCCTTCTTGACATTGATTGACTGACTCCATTGTAGCTGGTTGGTTATATTTCAAGACTAAAACTGAACTTCTCTGGAGAGTATGTGAATTAGGTCTGTAGAGGTGGTGAGCCAAGGATTAAAATTTAATAGACATTTTATTCTTTCCCATGGAAAAGAAATGTTTCTCCAGATGCACTTGAAGATAAATGAATAGTAAGATAGTCTTTTTGGTTGTTGTTAGTAAATTCAGAAAGTAGTTTATCAGATCTTTTCTTCTCTAAGAGTGTGAGCAGAAGAAAATTCAGTAACATGCAATCAAAATGCCAGATTACCAGAAATGGAAGTGGGAATATTCTTGTTAGCAAAAAAACAAAACAAAACAAAACAAAACAAAACAAAAAAAAAAAAAAAAAAAAAAAAAAAAAAAAAAAAAAAAAAAAAAAAAAAAAAAAAAAAAAAAAAAAAAAAAAAACAAAACAAAACAAAAAGCCTAAAGCCAAAAATCAAGTAGTTCCTCAGCCTTTGCCAATAGGAAATTCCTCACCGAATCATATGAAACCAAGTTTTTATATCTTGTTTTCTCAGAGAATAAGCAATGTCAGATTATTTTGTTTGTTGTCATATTCTATCAGAATTTGTTTTGAACTGGGTATCATTTCAACTAACACTTTGGTTTTTTCCCTATCCAGCAACATTGTAATAATTACTGTATTTGAGGGTTTTTTAGGTCTGCATTGATGACATTGGTCATACTATATGAATTTAAATAATCAGGTTTTGTGTTATTATTATGGTTAAAATATTTAAAAATTTTCTACAAGTTATAAAATTCTTAGCAGGATTTAGGAAAGGGTATACCCATAAAATTCTTAACTGCTACCCCATATCAAGATGTGATAACTTTATTTCATCAAAATGCTATTTTTACTCTAAGAGGATATACACTACAATGTTCTGATGGTATTTCCCTTTGGAATTATATCTAGCAGCCTTTTAGTATAATTTCATAAGTTATACAGTTCCTGCAGTAAGTGTGATTATTCACTCGTCATACTGTTCACTGTTCACTTAAGCAAATAGCCTCTAGTCATCATTTTGAAAGTAGATGTGAAGAAGATTGCATTTCCATAATTAAAAATAAAAATCAAATCCCTCTTCTGTCTTCGTTTTTAAATTGCTGCTGTCAAACTGTACAAATTTACCGGAGAAAAATGATTGAAATACTTAAAAAAAATCATTCATAATACTTAGTCTTGGATGAATAATAAAAAAGGCAGAACATTACAAACTATTAGTTCCTCATTCTAATTAGATTACAGAAATCCTTAATGCGTTACATAGGTATATTATGGTATGGCAGTCGTAAATCAAATGCATTTTACCCTACTAACCATATGGGATTGCTAATAGGTAGCTCAACAATCAATTCAATCATGCATTTTAATATTTAAAATTAATATACTTTCATGATAGCAACTTTAAAAATAATAATCATCAGGACTATGCTCATTTAAATTAAATGAGCTTCCAGTATTTGTCTTGACTTCTGTTAAGATGGAGCTGACCGTTTGGTAATGCTTTTCTTTCTTGGATCTACTAGTTACTGTGTTGTAGATGGAAAATGCTTTTTCTTTGCATATTTTATTTTACTCATGATATTTTCTTTGACTTCCAATTAACATTTATTCAACATTTCAGGGCTCACTGATATGTCCTTTTTAAACAATTGCAAGTTTAATAGGGCACAGAGCTGACATTTGTCAACAGATCAAACCAATTTCACAGGCAGAATTTTGTTTTGAAATGATATAGTTTGAATGCAATCATCTTGTCTATCTCTACACTTTAGCTTTATGAATTGTATACCAGAGATAGGATAGTTCTGATACATGTCTGTGTGTGCATTTTTATAGATGATGCAGCTTTAGGAACTACATTTATACTTGATCATGTTTTCTTGAATAGAAAGATATCATGAATGAATTTCTAAAGAAATGGGTAGTACGTCTTAGCGCAGCTATGCTAAGTTAGTAAAGATGTAGTGATTTATGCCTGCTGCAATTCTGGCCAATTAGGATAACAAACAATCTTTTCTTTTGTGCTTTATTGCTTAGTGCACAGTGAAGCATCCAGCACTAGGATTTAATGTTGGCTATAGCAGCAGTGGCCTCATGACTGACAGAAATGATTACTCCCTCCCCCACAAATGCTGTTCCATGCTTTGACTTTCATCTGTTGACATCTTCAAAATTGAAAACCTAGGTTTGAAGTATATAAATTTAATATTAGAGTCCACAACCTCTACTTTATTCCATAATTATCACAAAGACACTTTAAGTTTTTAATGTAAGGTGGAATGTTTATAAAATAATTTTTGTTATATTAAATAAGAAGCACATCTGAAATTAATACTATAAAAATGAAGAAAAACCATGGAGGTTGCTGCAACACATCTACAACTGTACTATTTAATTTTCTTATCTCCTTTAATTGTTTGTATAGCGTAATATAAATTTGCTTGAGAAGGCTATAATATATAGATAATGTACTCACAGGCATTTGCAGCAGAGTTAACAATTAGTTTTAGGACTCCAGCCTCAGAGATCTCCAACTGGGGACCCAACTGCAACAGCTTTGCCCAGTGATGCCCAGTAGCCACTGGGATAATACATGCGCTGAAGAAAGTTGTTTCACTGGATTGAATCCTCTGATTTCTTTCATAGTAGGCAGAGGAACATTCAGGGCATCTGTCTACGGGCATTTACTTACTCGAGTCTCATATAAAGCTACATTCTATGAATACAAAAGTAGTTCTTAACTGAATGGTGTTATTGGACATTCTAGTGCTATTTCCATGTAATCACATAGGCAAAACTAGAAATAAGAGCACAGACGCAGGAAGAAAGTAATAATGGCCTAATTATTTTAGTATGCTGATATCAGTAAATTTCCCTGGATATTCTCATGGCAAGTTTGTACTATTGATAAACCACTCTTGAGATGAAAGTGTTCATCTCAAAGCATTTGGATTCATTAGTAATACTCTTGTTAAATTACTCTTGTTTTCAGTGACATATTTGAAAACAGGGTCAAAAACCAGGAAGAGGCATGACTGTAAATCTATTCAAATTGTTCGTGCACTTTCTGTCTACATTAGTAAGCAATGATTAGTAAATGAAAACCAAGATAAAGCAAAAAAAAAAATCCCAACAAAAAAACGACCCCTGAAACAACAAAAAAAACCACCAATATACAAAACCTCAGAGAAATACAAATTAATCTTCTATCTGTCTGACAGAAAGAAGTTTTATTTGTAAATAAAGTGCATTCAGTGACACCTGTAGTATGACGCTTTTGTCCCTTCCCAAAAAGTATATCCTGCCCCTCTGTAAAGTTCAAGCTGAACAATAAGTGTTTCAACAAATATGTATTGATTCTTTTACATCTGTCTGCATTTTGCTTTATCTACCTATTTATGCACACACATATGAACATATATAAGTATGGGGCAGAAGAAAGAGAGAAAGAAAGGATTTTATTTTCTTAGCCAGGCAGAGCACAAATATATCACTTCTGCAACTCCTTTAAACTTCCAGTTTGGTTTTTAGTTTTATTGTATCAACACAGGTTCTCCATCTCCAGCTGTAAAGCCCCCTCTGACTAAGTGGGAGCAGGGAACTTCCATAGATAATCTCAGTTATGTAAACTGTAATCCAGTGGACTTTCCAGCTCAGGAGGTTTCTCCTTTGAGTCTATTCACTGCCATTCCCATTTACAGGTCCAGCTTGTGGCAAGGCCAGCATGTATTCCAGAGGTGTTTGTGCAGGCACACAGAGGTGAACATGCACACTGCCACACGCACTGAGTCACGACCAGACACATGGACAACAAAGCAAATGTGCCCAAGTGACACCTTCATGAATAGCCACAGTGCTCTCTTGTCCAGCTGATGAGCATAAGAACTTGCTGGTGGCCACAAAGTGACACAGACAACACACATGCACACAACAGGATCTGAAACTGGCTCCACATATGTAGTCTGTCCAAGAGCCAGACCTGGATCCCTTTTGCCCCAGCTGCTGGCCTTGGTGCTCCTGTCCTACATCCATACTACCAAATTTGGTACCTCTAAACCCATTACCTAGGTAATCTTGATCTTTTATGGCATTACTTGATATTGCTTTGTGAAGCTCTTCTCTCCACAAAAGGTCCCCAGTTCTGCCCTTCAAGTACACTTGCAGTTTGGTTATTCTCACAGGACTCCTCTCATCACCACCACTCTGCCATTTTTGTCACCTTCTCATACTGTTCTTTACTGACTTTAACATTTCTTTGTGTTGTGTTCAGTAATGTTTTATGACTGACTGAGACAGCTGCATCTCAGGCTAGGACATCTGTCTGTGTGACATAACACCCTGACCCTCTGTGTTTGTGTGTAGATTATGTATGTGGTCTGTATGTTGTTTGATTGACTTGGATGTTGTTGTTGGACTGCTCCTTTTCATCTGCACTGGGGCATTGCAGGGTGGTGTATTACAGGTTATTCCACAGTTGTTTCCATCATCAGTTTTAGGATTCTGCTTTTTTACTGATTCATTTAGTGTTTGATGCCAGAGCACTCCTTTCTTTTCCTTTTTTAAGCAGTTTCTCTGCTTAGCTTACTCTTGACTCCAATCATCTTGTAGCTTGGTCCCAGCCAACTGACAACTGTCAGCAATTATGAAATCAGTGAGAATATGCTTGCCAAAGCTGAAATTTATTGAGGACGCTCTGCACTCTTCCTGCAATATATGCTAACTTACCACTATCCCAAATTCCTCCTACACAGAAAATATTCAAAGGATTAGGACCACTTGTACAATTTCTACATAACTGCTTTCCTGTTCTCTGGTAAAGGGGCATAGTTAGGAAAAAGGAGCCATTGCTGGTGATAGTTTTAATCAGTCTGACACTTTGGCAAGCAGACATAAATTTTAACACCTCAAGTCCTTTCTAACCTATTCTGAAGTCCAACTCAGTAAGCAAGTACTCTTAGAAAGGAGATGGAAATGCAAAAACAACTTAAATTCACCTTGCTGTGAGCACACACATTTCAGCTTCTGGGCCCAATGCATTAATTCCAGGAAGGTTTTGCTAAATTATACCTCTTTGTGTTGATGAAAAGGTTTATAAAATTAAACATATGTTTTAGCCCTTTCAGGTACACTGGGATAGTGCCACTTGAATTGGGAGCTAGAGGATATTTCAGACAAACCCTATTCTTTGGTTATTCTGTCATTAAAAATACTTTGTAAAGCTCCTTGCTTCTCTTTACTTTTCCAGGACTTAAATAAGATGGATTTAAGCAACTATTAAGTTGTTTAATAACTATAAAATTATTTACTTTGGTTAGGAACAGTATTACAGCTATGTACAGATTTCAGAATAAATTTTTGTTACCTTAGTGTCTATACAAAGACACTGTGGTACTTAGATTCCAAAGAGCTTTGATTCTTTCAAAGCTCACTTTGTAAGATATGGCCTGAGGGAGAATAGTAATGCCATAAACAAATTCTGTGCAATCAAATATATAAGCATTTCTGACCTCATTTTACATGTTTTCGATTAATCCAAATCACAGTTAAAATTGCTTTATATAATTTCTTACAGGCATTAAGTCCAATAAGAGATTTCAGGGATTTAGAGAAAAGTTTAGAATATTTTTTGATCTTTTGAGGTATTTCATGAAGAGGAGACATTTTATCACAAAAATGCTTTTATGGCAAATGAGAAACTCAAGGATAACCTGACACTGTCAAAACATCTTGCATTTATTTATTTATTCAAGGGCTCTGAAAAGTTAAAACACTGTCTAAGATGGAGTTTGCCCAAAGACACTACTTCTAAGACCTGTCATGTTAACCCTAACACTGTGTCGTACCTTTTGTAAATCTTACTATGAACAAACAAATAACCATCCACCCTGAGGAAGCTGAAAGTCAGTGAGAGGAAGTTTGCATTTACCTCCAGTGTTACCTCCCAGGTTTCCTGGCTGGAAAAGTAAAACATCATAATAATTTCTGCCATCCTTAAGTTTAGATAGCTTCAAAATAATGACAAGATTAAAATAGCTACTGAAAGCTACATAAACATCCAGCTTGCTATGGATACTTGAAAAGGTAAAGTTGAATGGCTGAAATAAAAATAATCTGTTAGGTTTTTTAATAAATATGCGTATACTCTCATAGTGGCCTTATTGATTCAGAAAGGGTCAAGGGAGATGGTCATAGTTTGAGATCCCACAAGTGGGATAATACATATTTTATGTATGTGCCTACATACCGTAAATTACCAGAAAAGTAGATGACAAGTGGGAAGGCAAGAGTCCAACAGAAATTATTTTAATCAGCTTTCTTTTCTACCTATTATTCACATTTGTTTTTTCAAGCCACTATTGCATTCATAGTCAGATCTCCATCTTTATTATACTATCATTAACCTTTTAAATCTCCCGTCTGTGTACAGGAGCTTTTCTTTCATTTAATTATCTATTTAAAATTCACAAATGGTAGCCGCTGCCATTCTGGCTTTTTGACATTTTTCACCTGCAGACTGTAAGAAACAGATTTAAGAGTCTTGTTCGGCTGGTTTATGTTGCGTCCTGATTTTAGCTGAAATACTGGAGCTGGAATTCAGTCATTCATTGTCATTCAGGAGCTGTTTGAGTTGGGCTTCTGTACTTTGTGGGGTCAGCAGGCCTCAGCTGAATTACAGTCTTGAATTTTGTTTTGCAACCATGTATTATTTTCCTTGTCCTATCCCTGTTTCCTCCTTTTTCAGTACAATAATAAAATATCCCAGTTTGGACATTTTATGCACGGGTTCCATTTCTTTTGCTTGTAGATAGGATCACTTGGTTTGCAAGTGAATTAGTTCCTCTTATCATCTGTTATTTATACGTTTGAAGGAACACTTGTCACTCTGCTTTCTAGCACACTACCTCCCAGCAAATATGAGATAGAAGTATTTATTACACCAAGTATTTATTGCACTATCTGATGTACTTAATTACTTTTTTTCTTTGTAGTCATCAACAGTGTTTTCAGTTGCATTTCCTAGAACATCAGGTGTAAAGATATGCAGGGTCAGAGTAAAATATTACTTTTTAGTCATTCAAGCAGTTCTTTCTATTTTCCTAATCATATTATTAGCACTTAATAGCAGTTGCTATGGGAGCTGCAGAACCAAAAAGAGGCTGAGGCTCTGTGGCATTAGATCTGTGTTAAAAGTAACATTTGGTCCTTGCCCCCTTGAAGGTAAGAGAAGTGGTGAAGGGAATTTTAAATACTCATTCTTGTGCTTGCCTGAACCTCAGTACACAGTACGATTCACTGCTAGGGAAGAAGTGATGTTACCAAGCTTCTGTTACCACATATAGGGATTAGAAAGACAGGAGGCAGACTGAGTTTCTGTCATGGCTCCTGTCTAAAGTAACACGGTGAAAAGAACACATGGTACCTTTCCTGCCTGTCTGGTTTATTCATTAATGTTACCACTCTTTGGCTCATAACCTGCCTTCTTCAAACAGGGATTATGTTATAAGAAACTCAGCCTGTCTGAAAAAGACCTCATCAAAATCTGCCCTTCATCATCTTTGTCGAATCTCTGCGTATTCCCAGCATGCTGCTCTTCTCATAGTCAGTCCTTATTATAACACATAGGCACAGTGCTTGCCAAAATTCCCATGAGATAAAACCTTAGCCTTCTTTTACAGGTATCAAATATCTCTTTAATAGTCTTCTTTAATTCTGATAGTGCATCTCTCTGGGTGCAATTCCTTGAAACTCATGCTTTAATAGTTTTGAATGTCTGCTAAAGAACTCCAAAGTTTGATTCCTGTAATATCCATGAAAAACTCTAGCAGACGAGCAGTATCTTTTTAACTGTCAGGCTGGCAGGCTTTTCTCAGAGGTGCATTTGTTTCTTTGTCCCTTGTACTTTCTTTTTTGTGTGTGTGTAATAATAATACTTGAATACATATAAATGTGAACTATGCTAGCAAAAATAATTCTTTGTTGTCATGCTCTGGTCTATAGGATGTCATGCAGTTTCTGCAGGATGTGGTGTCAGCTGACAACCTCATCATTATAAGCAAGCTTTTATGTTATACTTAAAAGCTTTCAGTCTTGTTGTCATACCAATTATTTTTTTACTTAGACAAAAGGGTCTCATTTTATAGGAAAATATCTGACAGATTAATAATATTTCACATGTCCACAGTCCCATTCTAAGAATTGCTTGGTACTTTATACACATTAATGAATTAAACTTTCCAGTAATGTTATGAGGAACTGTTGTTATCATACAGACGTGGAAACAGTGACACAGAGAAAATAAAAATAAGTTCAGACAGCTTATTTGAAGCAAGAAAGGGAACAAATCCCACAGTCTCAGTCTTCCATCCTGATCAATAGGTCATAACTTTTGTTCAAAGAGTGGAAGCTTAATCCTTTTTCTTTGTCATCTTGGCTTAGGTAAACAATGGTTTTTCATATTCTTCTCTTCCCATTATTAAGGGAAGGTTTATCTTTCTCTAGTAATCTATACTCCTGTCCTTACTCAACTGATTAAAGAAGAAGTCAATGGAAAAAGAAGAGGGTGATGGGAAGGCTTCAAGTAAATAGATGCATGTCTGTCAGTCTTGCTCTCTTCCTTTCTCTTTCCCTTTCTTCCTTCCTTCCTGTCTTCTAAATCCTACTTAAATGAATAGGTTGAACAGGCAGCCTTTCATAATTGGAAGACTTAAGGTACTTGTAGTATGAACTCTTTCAGATTGTTTGGACAACCTTGTATGAAGTTTCATGAGATTACCATTCATGCCATGGCCTCATGCAACCCCTTACATATGTCAACAGTTCTTAGGGCCAACAGTTCTTAGATCCCACCTAATTTCAGATGTCTTTAAAGTCCCGAGTGTCAAGATCTAAGTCCCTTTAAACACCCTTCATCATCAGTGGACAGACAAAAGTATCTCCAAAGAGAAGTTCTCAGTTTTACTTAGTTGCTTTCTAAGGAGAAAAGGGTTTCCCTCCATACCTGACAAAGGAAACTGTTGACCATGCTTCTCATTTAGGGTAATTAGTGAAATGTGTAAAACCAGAAAGGCTGCTACAGGGATTTAGTGCAGAGAACTGACTGTGTATGAAAAGCTTTGTGATACATGCATTGAAGGCTAAGGCGGAGCTGATCTTTTGAAGTGCCAGTATGCCAGTGCAGGTATGTAGCACCTTCCTGCTCTGAACTGCTGCATTTCATCAACACATGTATAAAGAGATAGAAGTTTTCCCTATACATGCAGTTTAGCTTTGTGGGGGGAAATGACAAGCTGAATTACATCAGGCTCTTAAGTTTTCTTTCTTAACTCTGATGCATAGGATGGAGCAAAAACAACATTGCGGATGAGCAGGAAGATGTGCAGAAATCAACAGATGAGTAAATCACGAAGTGAGAAAAATCATAGTGTAGCACTCCTTCTGTAAACCTGCTAAGGCACTGGTAAATTAGATTTCTGGGTTACATTAGTGACTCAAAGAAAATGCAGAAACACTGTTGTTTACCTGTGTTGTGAGAATTACCTCTGCAGTCTCACATTGGTATTTTTAGAATACTTTAGAGGATATTTCCTGTGCAATATTCTATATAAACTTAAACAATTCTTCAAAGGCTGTGAAATAAAAAGTGCTGAGATTACCATTAGAACCATTTTCTCTTAGCTATCTTCCCTTAAAATTTACTATGGAATCTCAAGAGACAAATTCTGTATTTTCCATCTTTAAAAAAAAAGAAAACTAAGGAAAGTTAAAGAATACAGAATATACCTTCCCTTTGTTGCTGTACC
This sequence comes from Eopsaltria australis, assembly GCA_034509425.1. NCBI lineage: Eukaryota > Metazoa > Chordata > Aves > Passeriformes > Petroicidae > Eopsaltria > Eopsaltria australis. The sequence continues at coordinate 85,804 of JAVTVJ010001163.1, read as the reverse complement.
CAGGCCTTTATATTCATAACTTTTGCTCTTCCTGCTGCCTGCAGTAGATATGTACATATGTTGTTGACTGGGTCACCACAGGTATGTCAGAACAGGACACGCTGCAATGGAATGTTCTTGTTCGTTTTATCAAAACTATTTGATTCACTTTGCTACAGACAGCTGTCAACTGATGAAACTCAGCTTAGTCAGAGGAAAAAATGAGAGACTAAAAAGATATAAGGCAGAAAAGCTGTACTAATTTTATTACTTTAAAACAAACTAGACAGGATTTCCTAGAAGTCCTGGTTAGAGGCAATTAGAAATTATGTTAAATGGAAGTTTCACTTTTTGAATACCATCAATTTTCAGTGATAAGAAATTTATTTTTTTATTTGTGTTGAAATACAGTTGCTTAGTGCATATCATAATTGCAGTTCTTACTCTTGTCAGTCTTATTCTCTAACATAATATCAGTATTTGCACTTGGGCTGATTTTTAATGACACGATTTGAGATTCTGAGAGGCAAGTGGAATTTGAATTAGAAGAATTATTTGAAACATTCTGGTATTTTATTAATTTTTTTCTCAAAGTTAGCATTAATATAAATTATACTATATACTGTCATCAAAGTCAGAAAACACTAATGTCTTGGAAATGTTGCTGAAAGCTGTCCAAGAATGCATTAAAATCATGCAAATCAAGAAAAATTTTCTTGACTTTAATATCCAAGTAAATCTCGATGATCTAGCAATTATATGTATGCATTCACCCCAAAAGGAAACTTGAAGGCAGTGTGTGGCAAAACATGATATTGATTTGCATGTGTCCTAACAAGGATTTCAGAGAATTAGGTCATTATGTTTAACATAGAGAAGAAACTGCAGAGAGAAACAGTATAAGAATATAAACTGTTATTTGTGGAAGCTGGAATAGATTCTGTGCTGTAGTTTCAGTAAGTGAGCACATGGAGTTAAAACAAGATTTCAGAATTGTATTTATCTTCCTTTGTTTTACTTCTTTTGATATTTTGGAGTTTGGTAAGCCCTCCCGCAATCCTGTTAAGCATTTATTTTTTGTTTTTATTAAGCAATAATCTGCACAAACTCTATCTGTATTGAGAAGACAAATCCGGTTCTTTATGTTCAATGTGTAGGTTCTTCTTTTCTTACAGAAAAGGAAGAGTATTTAGTTACACCTTGGTGGTAACAGAATACAGTAAAAGTCGGGGTTTTTTTCATTTATAGGAAAGAAAAATTAGATTAACAATCAATTAGCGTAATCAATTAAGAGGAATTCAAACTTAATACTCTTAACAGTGCTTAATGCTCTTACAGGTTTGTGCGTATAAGATGCACTTGCAGGAGAGGAATAGCATCAGTCGCTTCTCTTGATGTCCAGGATGCTGCAGGAATGTTGCACAGACCATTCCTATACATCCTTCTATTTTAGTTTCTACCTAATTTCAGTCTTTCATTTGACTTTATTAGTATTATTTTCCAGTTAAGTTAGATTGAAATATGGCAGCATGAGTGAGCCTTGACTTCCATGTCAGTCGTAAATTTGCTAGTATTTCACTCTACAGAAAAAACAGTAATGAACATATAATGTGTTTATTCTCTCATGATAAGAGTTCCATGCTTGTAGAAGCCTAAGATATGTTGATAAATAGTTTCAATTCTATATTGAAAACATCCAGGTAGTTTAACTTCCAGTTTTACTGCTTTGATAGGGGTTTTTACTTCATTGCAGTCCCTACTTACTATGTCACATTTCAGACTGGGCTCAAAGCCTTTTCATGGTCAATTATTTGTTTTTGTTATGCCACCACTGATTTCATTGTCAGTCTCTGACAATGTGAGCTGGAGCCTTGGTCAGTCAAAGATGATAGAAACTTATTTATACTTACAGGCAAAAGGCTGGAGCAGCAGTTTCTGAAACTTTTCCTGTTGTCACACCACCTTCAGGGATAATTTACTGTGATTGTAAAAACTAAATAGCATATGACATTCACTTGGTTTGCAACTCTTTTGTGCCTTTACAAAATGGCACCAGACCCGAACAGAGGAAATTATCTGAGTGACCAGGTAGGAAAGAGATGAGAAGGAAATAGCCATATGTGATAAATAGCTAGCAGGTAGGAGAGTCTTGAAGAGATTGTGTCTTGATTAAGGGTTGTCAGAAGACGAAGTCCAAGGAACAGTATAAAATGTTGAAAGCAATAGGAAAGAGATCTTCAACAGAGATTTTGAGGTTAATGAGGAAAGGAAAAGAGATGGGGACAAAGAAGAAAAAAAAATAAAGACAAATGGCCTCAATTAGCTCTTTTAAAAATTCTCTGTGTTACTTGACAGAGATGGAAAGAAAAGCTAAAAGTGCAGAACAGCTCTTACAAGTCTGTGTCTCCAAGAGAAAAAGCTTTAATAGCTGTAAGTAACATTTATTATCTCCATTTTAGTGGTGTGCTTGACATACAAGCAGTGAAACCACAGTTATATCAGGTTGGCCTAACAGTCAATAGTGCACATGAAAGGTGAGTGCTCATTACTTCGCTTTTTAAAAAATCTTTCCAAGTGAGCTGCTTTTGATCAAAGACATGTAATTAAAGAATTAAGCAAGTTTACATCTAATAGACTGCCTGTAGTTCTCCATTACATTTTTACCAAGTGATAGTCTATTATACTCATTAGGAAACTAAGCAAGCTGATTGTGTTTCTCTGAGAGGAAAGTAAATGTAAGCTAGAAAAGGTGTGTAATGCTTTAATGAGATGCGTGTGGTGCATACTCACAGCCTGCTTTTCTTCATTTAACACATGCATCAACCTCTAAATTATTTCAGCTTTCATTTCAATAATGATTGTTTGCCATTTTGATTGTGCTGCACTCAGTGTTGGCCAGTCATGGAGACTGCTGGTGTTCTGGAAGAGGCTTCTTTCTCCCTGACAATAAAAGTAACACTGATTAGTTCAGCTTCTTATTTGGGGCTCTATGCTATAACCCAGCTTGACATCATAAAGGCAACATTTTTTTACGGTTTTTTATTTTCCTTCTTCTTCATTCTCTCTCCCTTCTGTCTCTTCTGGAACGCTTTCTGAGCAAATTCTTTGCTTGAGGAGAAATGTGACATTCTCTTGCACTGGTTGATAAATATTTATGCCTGAGAACAGCATAAAGCTCTTTTTTGGATGCTTTCCCATTTTACACTGTGCTGGCTTTTGGCCTGATCTCTGTATTTAGAAAACACTGTGTATTACCTGCATGCTTTCTTGACTCAATTTCCTATTTCTAATGGGTCTGCAGCCAGTACTGCATGAGAACTGTATTGCAATATTTTCAGTGAATTGTCAGGATACTTGAATAGAGCCAAATGAAAAATAGGAGGCTTCTTTTCTAGGTGTATAAGCACATTTTAAGGAGAACTTTATAGATATGCCTGGAAAAGATATAGTACACAAAGCATGAAAACATTTTTAAGCACTTCAATACTCTGGTAAAACTGAACAACTATGAGTGGAATTAGAAACAGCAAAACATTAGAACTCCTGTGGCAGTATTAATACAATCTCATTTCACAATCATAGCAGTTTTTCCTGCCCTTTTTCTATGATGTATTTCTGAGTCTTGCTTGTTGGTAAACAAACTCTGTGTACATTCAGTAAAAAATATTTCCATTATTAAAGAAATTTTTCTGCCAATTTGTAGATCATTTGAGATCTACAAATGTAGAGCATTTGTAGATCTCCTGAGCTCAGGCCATTGTTGTGGGTCAGCATGTATCAACAAAGTTGATGAGGGATCTCCTCAAGCTTCAGACCAATGTTTGATGTCAACCAGCTCAGCTGCAGGGTGGATTAGGCTGGCTAACTTTCGTAGCTGCATGAGCCACATTTCCAACGTCTCCATGTGGACAAGATTCAGAATGCTGTGTGCTTAGTGGGGCTTCTTTGAAGAGTTACTCTGGAAGCAGCCCTCAAGTGGACTATTGAAATGCTCCTGATTTGTGCTGCGCTGTGACGTAGGACTGGGTTAGGTATCCAGCTCAGTACTGGAGTGGACTGCAGTGTTACTCGCACAACCTGGCTGCTTCACTTTCTCTGACAGAGAATTTGAAATATTCCAAAATATTCATGTCAACAGACTGGCCACATACTGCAGTCTCAGCATGGGAACCAGATGTGAATTGCTCGTTAACTGTATGTGGCTACCAGTTTGTCATCTTGCACTAGTGCTGATCACTAACAGTGTTGTGAAAACTTTGTGATTATGAACCTAATGGACAGCATGATCTCTGTGTGTATACACACAAACATAGGTATATACTCCTAAAAATAGCTTACAGGATTCAAACTTTAGTTAAAAATCAAAAACTTCCACTTTAATGTGGGATCTACAGTGTGACCACAGGGACAGGAATCTTCATGTCAGCATTTAGAAAGAAAATGTTAGATGAACATTTATTTTCATGTCATTGTTTTTATATTTTTCTTTTTTTTCTTTTTTTCTTTTTTTTTAAAATTTTCTTCCAGATATGAGAGAACAGAAATAATTTTGCTTATTTTACAATTTAATCATCACAGAATTACAAAATGACAGAATGTTTGGGGTTAGAAGGGATTCCTGGAGATCATCCAATCTCCCTGGTAAAGCAGGTTCACTCAGAGCTGGTAGCACAGGATTGTGTCCAGGCAGGTTTTGAGTATCTCCAGAGAAAGAGACTCAGCAACCTCTCTAGGCAGGCTGTTCCAGGCTCTGTCACCCTCAAAGGAAAGCTGTTTTTCCTTATATTCAGATGGAACTTCTTGTGTTTCAATTTGTGCCCTCTGCCACTTGTCTTTTCACTGTGCACCAATGAAAAGAGTTTGGTCTCTTTCTGTTGATGCCTGCACTTACCACATTTGTGTGCATTGATAGGATTTCCTCTGTCATCTCTTTCCCATGATAAACAAGCCTAACTCTCTCAGGCTTTCCTCATAAGTTCCTTATCATTTTTGTTGCCCTCTACTGGACTCTCTCCAATAGTTCTTGTCCTTCTGGAAATGAGGAGCCCAGAACTGGACACAGTGTTCCAGGTGCCATCTCACCAGAGCTGAGTAGAGGGGCAGGATCGCCTCCCATGACTCTCTGGCAATGTCCTTCCTAATGCACCCTGGGATGCCACTAGCCTTCCTTCATGGACAGCTTGTGGTTCACCAAGACTCCCAGGTCTTTCTCCACAGAACTGCTTTCCAGCAGGTCAACACTCTTCTGGTGCATGGGATTATTCTTGCCTGCATGCAGGATCCTACACTTGCCTTTGTTGAACTTCCATAGGTTTCTCTTGACCCAGCTTTTCATCCTGTCCAGGTCTCACTTAATGTCAGAGGTAACCATACTTAACTGGGGATGAAGTTATCATTTTACTGAGACAACTGGTTGGAGTGAAATTTAAACTTTTAGTAATGCTATTCTTTTGCTGGGTAACTTGATTGCTAAGTTTCTTTCATTTTGGAAGAATCAGTGAATAAGGTGAGTTGGAAGGGACCTGGCACGATCACCAAGTCCAACTTGTGGCCCTTCACAGGGCACCTCAAGAATGACACCATATGCCTGAGAGCATTGTCCAACTGCTTCTTGAATTCTGTCAGGCTAGTGCTGTGACCACTACCCTGGAGAGCCTGTTCCAGTGCTCTGGAGCTACCCTGTGGATGAAGAACTTTCTCCTCTTATCTAACCTAAACCACCCCAAGGCTTGGTTTCATGCCGTTTCCTAGAGTCCTTTCACTGGTCACAAGAGGGAAAAGATTGGTACTTGCCCTCTCCCTTCCCTTCATGAGGATACTGAAGACTGCAATGAGGTCCCCCTTCAGAGCAGGTTAAGAGGGCAAGATGCATATCTATGTATGCTGTAATATTGTTGCAGGAGGAAAAAAAAAGGCTTAATTTAGAAATAGAAGGGGAAAGAGAATAAGCATGTAAAACAACAAAGCATGGAAATACTTTAACATTACTAATCCAATTACTGTTATTTTCTCAGAGTTGCATTTTTCCCTGTGTCTGATGCTAAAGAAGTGTTGGTCTATTTTGTTTTTGCAGACCATGGCTCTGTGTTTCAGTGACTCAATTAAAATTTGCCTCATGCAAATTGTTTCAGGAGCAGATGTGCCTGCCAAATTGGGCAGAGAAAGTGTTCAGTGAGGTCACAAAGAAGACGGTTCTTCATTATGCTCTGCCAAAATCTTAGCAGATCATCACTAAGCATGTCCAGATGTGAAATTTCAGTCACTATTTTTTGCATTGCATTTTTTTATTTCCTGCATTCTAGTCTCTGCTGATGGGTGAAAGAAGTTCTTCCCCTGTCAGCCAAGCAGAGTACCAAGTTGATGTCTCTTGTTTATAACAGGTTGGGTGGTTTTTTTTGTTTGGTTGGTTGGTTGGTTTTTTGGTTTTGCTTTTTTTTTTCTGGAAAGAAAATAGGATAGATGCATTATATATATATTTTTAAATAAATACAGTCTCCTATTAGACAGGTTGATACAGAGGAGTTGAGGGAGATGCTGTATGGTACAGAACAATTTGCACATAATGGGTTTCTTCACTATAAAGCTCTCCTAATTATGTGTTTTCACCCCTCCCAGTCACTGTCTCTTGTCATGTCAAATTAGTGAGTGTCAGAAAGACATTTCTGGGTTTTATTTGAATTACTTTTGGGCTGAGAATGAGCTCTGACAGTTTAAACTGAAGCTGAATTTTTAAAAACCATTAAAATCTGGAAACAAGGGTAATCCTTTTAGCAATTTTAAAGGGTCAGCGATAGCTGAAAAAAATCACTTTTGCCTGAAAAATAAGATCAACTATGATTATAGCGACTACAGAAGATCTGAGGGAAAAAAAAGCCCTTCTCAGTTTCTTGTCTTTCAGAAACCTGGTGGTATATCATATATAAGGCTTTCCCTGCTTTCTTAGGGGTCCAATCTTAAGGAAAACAGGAAAAGAAACCAACCAATCAAACAAAACCAAACCAATCAAAAAAACCACACACAAAAAAATGCCAGACATCACGTGCTGGCAGAATTGGTAGAAGCAATTAATATCTACTTTTTTTTTAGTCATTGTTTAGTTTCTCACTTCCAGTAAGAATTCTTGTAGGTAAATAATTGTCCAACAGAGATTTTATTATTAGTTCATGACTTTAAATATTACTTGTAGAAACCCTTGGTTTTAGTATACATAGTCTTTCAGGCAGCCACCAGATTTTTTATGTGCTGTAACATATCTGAGAGAAAAATAAATGGTACATGCGACATTGAAAACCATGCCTGCTTGTATTAGGAAATACATTTTTCATTTTCAAATTCTATCCACACATGAGTTAATTAAGAGTGTAATGTGAAATAAATCTATGGCAGTGCAGATGTTTTAGTTGCAAGAGCAATAACTTGTGATTTCTTGTAGGTTTTTAGAGGAATAAATTTGTATCTCAGGCATTGGTCATGAACTCATTTATACTGGAAAATATATTACTAGAGGAAAAACATGCAAACAAGCAGGGAAACAAGCCTATATACTTCCTGGCTTTTTTTCTATTGTTTGCTCAGTTTTTTTCAGATCACTTAAGATTGATAAATTTTAGCTCCCTTCTCATCTGAGATGCATTTCATATTGATTGAATGACTATCTGTTGAATAAAAGAAATATCGTTGGCAGAATTTCTAGCTAAGTATCTTGCTGTTGATTAGAAGACAGGCTGATTGTATCTGTCAGATAAAGAAAAAGACTCTGTGTTTCCAATATAGCTTCATCCTGGACTATTATTTCTTCATTAACTTGTTAAAAGAGAAAAAGCATCTATGAGTTGGGTTTTTTCACCTCAGGCATCCATGCACAAAATGAGTATGAGCCAAAAGGGAAAAGAGGGCGAGTGAAAGGAAGAAAAAGAGCTAGTGAACAGGGAAATGAGTAAATCATAGACAAAGAATATCAGTATTCTTTGTATTTCATCCATGATTTCATAATCAGAAATGACCTTCTGAAAGCTGAAATGAGTAGGCATCTTCAACAAGGTTCATTTGAGGAAAAAATGGGCAGTTAACAAAACAGAGTAGCAGTGACTGTGCAATAGCTCCTCAGGGACTTCTGATGAAGTCATGCAAGATAATTTCATATTATATAAAGAATATTAGATCAAATCTTTTGGGTCAAATATCTTATGACTCTTATTAAGTATTTTTCCCCTGTACGATCGTGGGATGCATGACTGATCACCTTTCTTGTAGCAGACTAGAACTCAGATGGTTTTTAGAAAGGCCCTTAGGGCTATTGAAGCTGTTTCTGTTTGACAGTCATGGGCTGGATTCCCTCATTTATATTTAACTGTAATCATCAGCTTTGAGAAGAGTTTCTAATTTTAAACACATGGTACTCCCTCCACCCCCTCCTTTTGTCCTCAGGAAAGCTATAATTTGCTTGGGTGCATCCCTACTTTAACTACCAATACATCTGAGCCCCCAAGTGGACTTCACATGTGAAGACTGTGCTCAAGAACTGTTACTTTCTTGTCTTTTTGTTTGTTTATGATTGCTCATTTTTTCTTCATTTTAAAAATTACTTCTTTACTGGATCCTGAGTATCATCCAAGCCAATTATACTATTTTCATTAATTGCCTTGATAAAATATCCTCACTTTAGTACGAGTATTATAATACCTACTATATTTCTTACAAATTTATCTCAAAGTTGAACTAATAATTGTTTGAACAACAAATTAGAAGTGCAATGAATTGTCATTTCTTGAACTGATATAGACTCAATGAGATGTTTCTTCTTGAACTAAATATGAAATAGAGGGGTTTTAAAAACCAAACAAAAACAACCAACCAAAAAACTACATCCACATCAAAATCCATATTTGCGCTAGCAATGTTTTATGCAAACTTAGGTCAGATACCCACTGCTTAATTAATTGACGAGAAATCAATAAAAGGTTATGTATAAATAAAACTTTACTGCAAGATCATAGCATTTACTTAGACATCTACACATTTAAACAGCAAAAAGCTTTGTAGACTGTCTGCCTTTACTCTAGGTGCAATGCTAATCCCAGAGGGAGGGAAGAATGAAGGGCAACAGGGTTTGTTTGTGTTTGTACAGAATGTTATCCTTTTAACAAAGACCAACACAAAACATACAAATCCGTATGTTTGGATTTGTTGCTGCCACATTAATTATTCATGTACTCACAGTGTGACACAGTGGGAAATAATCTGAAATAATATAAAAAAAAGAATTTCTGGGCTGATGTCTTTTTCTTTAGTAAGAAATCCTAAATTCTAAGCGGATTTTTATGAGAGTATCTTTTGCTTAATGGTTTGTGAGAAAGACCATTCAGAAAACCTTTCCCTAGTACTACTTTCACTAATGTCTCTAAGAGTTTATGTCAACCACATCGCAAGCCAGAAGTGAGATTTTCCAGCTTCGTGAAAAAAATTAATTTACTTGATTTTTTTGGCAACCATTTTGTGGTGAGACAGATTAACATCATGGATACATCTGCTACAGAACCTAAATCTTAAAATGTTCAATATTCTCATAAACCTATCTAAATGTCAGTAACTTAATGCCTATTCTGTAGTCAACAAAATCTAGAGAGCCATATAACATAAAATAAATGTCTTTATTTGGTGAGGTGAATAACTCCCTAAACTCTTTGTATTGCATGAACAAAAGGTTCTACTCGGTTATCTCCCAATAGCCACCTAACATACCTGAGTTGCTCTACAATGTCAAAAGCAACAACCTGAGGCCTGCAGTTTTGACAGAAAACTTGTGGGTTTGGATCACCAACTGGAGGTTATGGAACCTAATAGCACTTCAGAAACCACTAGATATCTGTGAGTGACCTACTGAACAGGAGTCTGGACTCAGATATCAAAATTTAGTCTGGAGTCTAAGTCAACACTAACTCTGCCTAAATTTGGGTTGTTGTGAGGTGGCTAGTTCTGCTCATACTTGTTGAGATCCTTGACATCTGTTGTTTTTTAAGACAATCCAGTCGTTGGTCCTGGTAATTTGTAAATAAGCCATTCCCTCACGTGCGTAACGTATTGAAGCCCTGTTGTTACTTTGGCATCCCACTGATGGCCAAACAAACGTTTTGTAATAATGTTCTGCCAGAGGTGAAGCAGCATTTTTAAACCTGAATCGTAAACGCTCCAGGGAATTTCTCAGTTTTCAGAAAGTATTTGTTTTGGAAAAAGGCTGTCCCAATCCTTTCTGCTGCAATGTTCCACTTAGTAATCAGTTTTTTAGTAGTCATTTGAATAAAGAAGGCTACAGAGATGATGTGTGTCTTACAGCTTGAATGCAATGGCATTTAAAGTCTAGATCCAGGGCCTGCTTCATGTGAGCACATGATCTTGAAAGCAGGCATCCTACTTCTTTTTTTTTTACTCTTCCTCTTATGGAGTCATTGGCTGTTGTGTATGTGCTAACAAACAAGTTCACAGGTATTCTGCTCCTCCTGCCAAAACTATTCCAGCATCTATTTTTACATATACTTCCTCGAATGTGATAACTTTTGAGGTGCAAAAGAAATGAACTGGCTGATCTCTTGGTGTCTGATCACCAGACATTTTTGGCATATCAAGAATTTGTTGCATGCTTGTTATTCAGCAAAAATGTGACTTGTCTGTGGTTTCAGATCATTAAGGGATTAGGGAATAATTTAACCGGACTTCTGAGCATCCCATTGGCATCTTCTTGTTATGGATTTCTACTTAACTCTGCACACAAAACTAAGTGCACACACAAATAATATCTTCTATTTCTGCTTCAGCTTCTAAATCCCACTATAGTTAAGGAAATGTATAAGAGGTACATATTAGACTGTCTTTGCAGACCTGGTCTTTGAAGACCCTGAGGAATTGCACTCAGATATAAGCCTTCTGAAAAATAATCAATTAGCTTGTGAACTGAGGGTTCTCAAAAAATTGGGGCACCTAAAATAAGTATAGTGCCTAATTATGCAATTAAGTGATTACCTGTAGTTTGTTCCACTTGTAAAACATTTTCCTGAAAGATTTTTTTTATTTCCCCATTGGTAAAAATAACATGCTGTTTTGATGACCTTTAGAGATATTTCACTTTTTTTACAGACATGTATAATAGTATGACTGACTAGAGTAACAAAATGCCTTTCTACAGAGATGTACAGGAAACTTTAAATGACCGTACCAAATGTCCTTGAGGTCTTTCCTCTGATCAAAGTGTTACTTGTATTTGTTAGTGGAGAGAATTCACAACATACATCATTAAACCTCATCATCTGTCTAACCAAAGAAATCATTTAAGCAGACAGAAAGTGTTCAGCTTTTTCATTGTAACTAGGGGCAATTTTTATTGGAACCATCATAGGGTATCCACATGCCTGAGAAATTCATTTTGCTGTCAAACAGCATGTGTAAGTGAAGCAGAATTTTCTTGTAAAGATTACTGCAAATTGATATAAATTAAGGTCTGCCTTCTGAGAAGAACAAAGTTAATCGAAGTGGGATTAAAGCTGTAGGTTCCTTTCATTTAGTAGAGGTGCTTCACTGATTTGTTAAGTAATGGGTTATTTGATGTACTGTATGGAGAGTGATGTAGGTCACTTTCAGCATGCAGTGCTGAAGATTTAAAGAAAAAAAAATGGGGAAAATAGCACTGCTGTCTAGTTTCCCAAATACAACGTAGGAATTCTTGTAATGAACACATCCCTTCTACCCACCACTCTCCAAATTTTGCATTATTTCAAGGCATGAGTTTCTGTTTATACTTTCCTTATGTCACAGCCCTAACATTCAGTTAGACAAGCCTCTCAGGAAGATGGCTTTCACTTTGTTTCTTATCAGAAATTATGCCATCACCATCTCATTTGACCAATAAATTTGTTTTCAGAAAGTATGAGCCTCGATTTTATTTCATATGACAGTGAACTGTGTTTCTGTTGATGGGTTCAGAATACTTGAAGTGATATTGTCCTTCATGTGTTTTGTCTGCCTGGTTTTGGTTTGTGTTTTTATGCTTGCTGATTCTGTGATTTCTATATAATTTTATTGCTCTTGAAAAGAAACCTTCAATGGTTTTAAAAAGACACATAGTGCCTAAAGTCTCTTACTTTAAAAGATTATTACCACTCATGGAGCTTTTTGTAAGTTGTCAGCTTCTGTTCAAATCCAAGTTATCGTATACAGGTCTCAAAAGGCAACCACATGAACGGATATGAAAGAATGAAAGGTCAGTTCAATGGCTAGAGAAAACAAGGGTAGGTTCCAGCTCTCACTTGAAAAATATCCATACTAAAGTATTTAAATTCAAGTACCTACACGTCAGCAGATGTCTAACTTCCAATTATCATCGATGGAGATCCAGCGTTTGGCTTAGTTATCCACTCATGGACATCTCTTGCCAAGATAGCTGCATGTTCAAAACAGTGGAGTTCTGTGGCTGTTAGGAGATGAAATGTGCAAGACTTGTGCCCTTTGAGAGGGTCAGAGGGAAGGTAGGCAGACCCCCCTGTGCTGTTTCAGAAAGCTCAGGATGCATTTGATTTAAAAGTGAAGCAAACCCATCTCTAGTCAATGGAGTACAAGGAGAAATTTTTAACTAGTGTTAAGTGTCTACTTTAGGGTGAGCTGAACTGCCTTGAAGTATCTGTATTAATTATATTTCCACTGATTATACTGGGGACACTGGATCCTACCGTAAAAGACAGTATAAGATACCATTTCTGATAATGCAAATTTGAATTTTTCACTGTTTCATCAGAAATGCAAAGGCTAGCTATAGAGTTTTAGCAAAGAGGGATGCAAGGGATTTTCAGCAAGGGATTAAATTGGAAGCAAAATTACCCTCTTGCATCCAGATAAATGTCCAGATACACTAGTAAATGTTATAAAGCAGTTTGTCAGTGGTCACATCTCTTTTGTTGGGTAAAGAATCTGATTTACACAGGAATAGTTTATAGAATCAGAATCACAGAATCAAGTTTGTTGAAAAGAACTTTAAGGTTATCAAATACAATCATTAATTGAGCCCTGCCAAGTCCACCACTAAACCATGCCCCTAAGTGCCACACCTATTTATCTTTTAAATACCTCAGCCATCAATGATACATGCTTTCTTTTGTTCAGGAACATTCTTTGGCTCATTTTTTGACTCAGTTTTAAAATATGTAATATAAAAACTTTGTATGTTTACTGGACTGATTTTCCTGACTAAGCAATATATTTGTCATGAGAAAGTAAGAATTTTCCTGTGCAGTCAACCAGTTCATGTTCTAAATGAGTCACTTGTATATGGAATTCGTATTGTAAAGGCTACCAATGGAAAAATACTCCAAGAATTTTTTTCCCTAGAATGTTCTATAAAATAGCAATAAAAATGAAAACAATCAATATTTGTATACACATGATTTAAAAAGAAATAATAAGAAATTAGTTTGGTATAAACAAAAAATTGAATTTCACTTACTTCCTTTAATGAGCTCTTTAATTATAGACTGATTTTTTTTAGAATATTTCTAATCTGGTCAAGTACACTGCAAAAATTTCTTTCATATCAGGGTAATGAGAACCTGATAAACCACAGATTGGAAATATAATTTTATTTTATAATATGAAACATAAAGGAACTTTGCTGCACATAAAATATTACTGAAAAACTATTGCCAGAGAAGCTGCTCTCCCTTAAGTATGTATTCATGCGTACTCATATCAGATGGTATATAAATTACAGAGCATTCTTATCTCTTACAAGGAGATTGTCGAGATTAATTTTTTACCCTAACAATTTATGCCAGGGTATATAAAATAATTCAATTTGCCTCAAAAAACATTGTAAGTGGTTGTATCTAAACCTGTACACAGTGCAATTCCTTTCTTTATTGTTTAAAAAATCCTTGTTTGAAATCATGCATAATTATTTCAGTCTTGAATACAGTCTTGAATATGAGCACATGGTATTTTATGGCAAAAGACTCAAAATAGGCTTATCTAAATAAATCTACTTTTCATTAAATTGTTTCTTGAAAGCACAGCCTAATTAGTACACCACCTTTGTAGCTGGTTTCAGGCAAAGTGATGCTGACTGTAAATAGCCATTTTAATCTAGGAATTGGAAAACTAACATGGTTTGAAAAGAAAATGAACATCATCAGTTAAGAAGTCGTTTGCAGAATGGCATGCAGAAATTTGTCATCAGAAAAAAACAAAAAACCTTTGTGGCAGTGTTGCTAGGTGGCAGCTGAATGATTGTCCCAAGCCTGGTGAAAGGACGACGGGCATTTCTCATTTCCCTGCACCTGACTGGAGGGAATTGTATCTTCTTCACTAATGACAATTATAGACCTATAAGGATTACTGCCAGCAATGGCAATTGGTTTCTGTTTTTTGGTCAAGGTCTAATGTGCTAATAAGATATAATGAGAAGTGAGTTTTTTGTTCTTTATGAAATAAAGTGCAATTTGGAAAAAGATTCCATACTCACCTCAGTGTAAGGATAGTCTTGTTTCCTTTATTCACAACAGTCTTACTGTGCTGTTTCATTGCCACATTGTGACACTATTAGCATTCACACTATATACTCTGGTTTTCTATCCCTCTGAAACTGTATTCTAGTAGTCATGGCTCACAATAGCTACATCATCTAATTTCATCCATTGAAAAGTCTCATGTCCCTGAGAGGATGGACAAAACCTTCCAATTCAGATAAATATAAGGAAGAATTATTCACCTGATGAGAGTCTAGAACAAGTTAAGCATATCTTTAACTTAGTTGCAATGATTATGGATCAAATTTCATATGTATCAAAATTCCAAAGCTAAGACAAAGTTAGTATCCCTCCATGTTTACATGTACATGCGAAGATACTCTATCTTACTGAATGTGAATTGATGTGAACTCTGACTTACAGTGTGTGAAGTCCACCATGTTTAATGGGAACATTTTTAGATTCATAATCAATTCACCCAATAACCTGTAATTTTGAAAGCAAATCACGTCTTTTTCTGCAGAAAATTTGGTAGGGTTATAAAAGATAGCCTTCCTCTTACCGAAATTATTTATTTAAGTCAAATACTATACTTGCTTTTTACTTTTGTATGCAAAAGAAGTTTTATTATTACTACAACTGTCATAGGACAAATCTAGAACAACTGAAACAGGATAGGTCTTTACTCCCTTTGATCGTTCCTGAAGTACATTCCCATCTGTAATGTTAAGGTGCTATGTGTTACAAAGAGGATACACGGTATTCTCTTATCATGAACCCCTGGTGTAGTGAAAAGTGAGTCACCTTGTGTCACCCATGAATTTGAAGGATGTCCTGCCGTGTCCCTCGGGTCTCTCAGGGTGAGGGCTGACCATCAGGGTAAAGGTCAGCAACCCGAGCAGTGGCGAGTGAGTGTCCCTGGTGCCAGATTCACGCTCATCAGGATCCTGAGACTCTGAGCTGTGGGTTGCAGCCTCCCTCAGCAGGCAGGCTAAAGGCTACAGCGGCTGCCCAAACTGTAGCAGTAGCAAAGGGCTCCTGAGCTGGAGTCATGACACTGCAATGTAGTATCGGGGGATCCGTGCTCCGTGAGCTCTGAGGGCTGAGAGCCCAGAGCCCAGCGTGCATCAGACTTTTATTGTAATCACAACAACCAATAGGAATGGGGCATCGAGGCGGGACCAGGGAGGGACAAAGGGAAGGGAACCAATGGAGGGTAATTTGGGGAGGGGGCTGAGAGAAGGACAAGAGGGAAAACCAACTAACTACTGAACACAAGAGAACATTCTAGAAACTAGAGGTGATTGACAAATGATTGGCATAAAGGGAAACAAATGGGGAGAGGGCAGACAGCCCACTAAAGATCACACCCCTTCTCAGGACTAACCATCTTTCGCTCCGCCCCAGGGGAGACCCTACTACTTCTTGGGCCAGTCCCACACGTGACCTTTCCGAGGGGTGGCCTTAGGGGCTGCCACAACAGCCCCCACCATGTCCATCCAGTCGCTCCCCAGCAGCCAGGGCTCTTATTCCTCTCTTATTTCCTTGGCTCTTCTTGCTTCTCTCCTTCTTCTTTGGTGACTCTCCCCAAGTCCTCTGCACCTGATCCAAAGCTTGCTCCTATTTTTAATTTTTTGCTTCTCATTTTGGATGGGCATGGTGAGACAAAATGCCAGTCCCATCAAAGCTACACTTACTTTGTAATGATTTTGTAATGATTATTTTCCTTGATGTCCTACTCACGTTGGTCTGTAATAGCCATTGATTTCCTGGCTTCAACTGCCCATGGCCACTTGGTCCTCAGCTGTGGAGGAAGCCTTGCTGTGGTGTGTACCTGGAGGTGACCTGCTCCCTTGTTGTGGCTGCTAATTCATCATGAAGAGATGTTCACATTAGAGGCATGATGTTGATGAGTCTTCCCAAGGTGCTAGGAATGGTCTGCCTGAGTCCACTGGCAAACATACTCACTCAGCCAAGTCTTTCCATCATTTCTAAGCATCATTGACCACAACTGATGTTTTGCTATTGAAATGAAAACCATGCCTTATTTTGAGATTAATTAATGTGTTTTAAAACTAGACCAAAAGTTATAGTTTATACTTTGAGTAAAAGCCACAGATTAATTAGTTTAATTAAGATGACAGTCACATTTAGGATTACTTGCAAGAACTGGATGAAAACAATAGGTGATTTATTATTTCTAATTATTAATATGGGTAATAATATTCTTTTTTTAAAAAAACAGTATTTTTAGTAGCTAGTAACTGTTTACTTGATTAAGATTCAGAGACCAAAAGCAAAGTTTTTAAATATTTTTATAATCATTATGCTTTGACACCAACTATGTGGAGTCCCCAAACCCATTATGCATTTCAGAATGCGTGAATACAGAAGTCATCTGAGGCCATTCCATTTTGAATCAAGGTAAGCTACTAAAAATGCCCAAATCTTTTCATTAATGATTTTCAGAGACCCTAAACCAATATGAAATGCCAGGGTTATGAATCAAATATTCTAATGTCAAGAAACGTAATGAGCACATCCTTTAAGTGATGATGGCTGCCACTACACATTACCTTTCCCACAAACCTCTTCCCTGCTCTCTGTAAATGGCATGGTCTATAAAAAGAACGTGCTCTTCACATGAGTTAAAAATTATGGAAGAACCCATGGAGTCTATTCCCCACTTTTTCTGTGTTAGGGATTTGAAGAAAAGCAAGGGATTTCAGGTGGGTTGGGTGGGGTAAGGGTACCCTCAAGGCAAACACAGTAAAAAAGGATACTGGATGATTTTCCTGTTAGTGCTACAAGTTTCCTAGATATTGCAAATCATTTCATCAATCTCTCCTACAAAGTGACTGGTGACAGTCTTACGTTATTTGTATCAGCCCCTAGAAATACATGACACATTTTTCAGTTTTTTCAGGTTATCTGCCAGTAGAAGGGCTCTTGGGTTTTATAGGCAATATCCTGCTGTGGTTACACACCCACCTGCTCTCTGTTGCCCATCTCAATGCTTCCTATGCTGACTTATCCCACTACCTTTTGCCAGTTTTCTCTCTTTTAGATTTCAATAATAACAGCAAAGTGTGAGGAAAATTCTTCTTTGTAATGAAGCTGCTATCCTGTGTTGTAAAAGAGCTCTACTCAGAGATCATTAATACGTAGAGAAATTATCAAGGGAAGGAAGCATGTTTGGTAACTTCAGAGAATTTATCTGCCAAACCCGTTAATTTGCTGAATATTTTTTGTAGGTTATTTTTTTTTTTTTATTTGTTTGCTTATTTAGTTTTTTCCCATGCAGAACATCTCAGAGATTTATAAGATCTGAACCCATTATCAGCTGCCTGTTGAGGAGAACAGCAACTATTACAAGTTGCCCAGAAACAAACCAAGGACATTTTTCTTTCTTAATATAGAAAAAAAAAAAAAATTGTTTTTTTAAGATTCTCCTCATTTCATTTTTAGATACATTTGAAATAATCTCTTAAAACTTTCACGACCACATCACTCCTAGGCACTTAAGCAATAATATTGAATACTTTATGATAAAATATTTGTTATAATAAAATATTTGTTATAATAAAATATTTTATCAAGATAGTAAATTATGGAATAGTTCATAAATATCCAGAGCTCTTACATTGGATCATTGTAATTTGAGATACTTAAATTTTGTTTGAGTTGCAGGGTATTTTTTTATGGGCCAATTTCACTATCCATTTATCAGTACCACCAGAACCAATAGAACAGAAGTAAGGCTTTTTTGAATGGAAAATAGTTGTTCAGGCAGAATTATTTCTCATTCTCACATAGCTCAGATATTCTCAGGTAACATCTTAGACAGAATTCCACATTGAGGGAGGAAAACTTGGGGAGGAGACTAGAACAGGCTTGTTTACCTTTTTAAAGTCATGATACAGAGGAAAATTTGAAATATATCCTATGTGTATATGTCTGTTCTGTGCTGGTTGGAGTTACCAATTGCTTACAAAGGAAGTTTACTTTGCTGTTTGAAGAACTCCTCATTTTTCTTATCTTTCTGACTTCTATAATCAGATAAAAGGCTTAGGATATATTGTGGAGCTGGAACATCTTGATTATCACTGAAACTAATGCTGTCTCTACTACAGACACCTCCTACTGCTAACTCTTTACCTCCTCAGTTGTCTGTTCTTGAACTATTAGCAGTTTCTTCAGTGTTATAGTTAGACACAGTGAGATGCCAGAATTATTCAGCTGATTTGCTAGTTTTCAATTTGCATTCAAAATTACTTTATTCTCTTTCTCTTTGCTTGGTTTTTTTTTTTTTTTTTCCCTCTGGGGATATATATTGTCATTTGTAAATACTTGTGGAAACAAGTGGAAATAATTCCAAGTGCACTTGTGATTTTCCAGCATAATTGAGTTAGTTAGGGATATGCTTTCTATTTTTCAGCTGACACTGCAGACAAAGTTGTATGTAGATGTCTGGCTTTCACTGATAGAATTTATGCCAGTGAGAGAAGCCTTTAGCTTGTACTGGGGCTAGATGGGTAAAAGCATGTTGTAGCAGGAACACTGATTAAAAGATTGATTGCTTTCAATATGCAAGTATATTTATAAGCAAAAAATATCTCCTGGAATAGACGAGTTTCTAGTCTCTAGTTTTGGAAACATTTATGATCTCATTGGCATTAGTGAAACTACCAGGATGGACAAACATAAGTTTTACAGGATGGAGGCTCAAGTGAAAACATTTGTTACTTCTGCATGAATACAGTTTAAAATCTCCTTGTTACTCTTGTCTGTCTGATATTAGAGATATTAATTTTTTTACTTTGTCATTCTTATCATGTTTCAATATAAGTCATGAAACACAAAGACATGGGCAGAATTCATTTCCGTAGAAAACTGCCTTAGAGTGGTGTTTCCAGGGAATGTGGCTCATTAAGTTTTCACATTATTGCTGTTTCTTTGAAGTTCTTTCCTTTAGTGTTTGTGGTTTTGGAAGATGAATTGGTTTTTTTCTTTTGTTTTAAGAATACATTGTCCAAATGATGTAGCAGGCAATAGCTTGAAATAGGAATTTTTATCTAATAACAATAGCATACTCACAATCTGAAGACTGGGGTGACACAGCATTAATCTCATTTTAAGTGTGAAATTTTAAGACATTATGGATTTGTTTGCTATTTACTTTCTGGGTAAAATCCTTTACTCACTTAAATAATCAGACACTTTGGTGTTGTCTTGGAAGGGATTATGCTGTTTATCAGAAATAGACCAAAAAAGGGGGAATACTTCTGCTTTCTGCTTTAGAAAATGTTCCTAAATTCTAGGAAAAATAATTTAGTATATGTTTGTGATGGATACTTATAGAATTAATAGTAAGCTAGGCATCTCATTATGCTTTTGGTATTATTTAATTTAAAATTTTACCATTAATAGCTATCACAAAAGACTAACAGTGATTAGTAATTGTCTTTGTAGTTTTCCTATTATCCACACAAGATTATCTTCATTTTCAGATGAAAGTGTGCCTGTTTTTCACAAAAGGCCATAAACTATCCAACAACCTCACCTGTGTGATGAAGCATTCTTCCAACTGTCAAATGAATTATCTTTGAAAACTATTGAGGTGGTATTATCTACTTTTGATATTATATAATCCTAGTTATTCTTTCAACTATTACAAATACAGTTAAGATGCAAACAAAGACATTTAAAAATTGCAAAGAAGCAATTTTTGGTAAGAACATTCTAAGTAATGTAATCAAGCATAATCTAATCCAAATCAAATATGGCAGTCCATACAATAGCCAGCATATACATAAACCCATTTCCAATAGAAAGACATTGTCTCCTTCAGAATGACCTTCTTATCCTAAAAATTTGTACTGAAAATTTCTCAGTGTTTTAATTTAACTTAAATTATAGCAAAAACATTGAAAGATTGTGACTTTGGTGAATGAAAATGGTTCAGAATATTTGTTTATCAAAAAATATCTGCTACCTATTTATTTTATTTCAGTGTTGATAGAAAAACAAATACATGTGTTTGGGGGATTTCTTAGAACTACTATGGAACATTACTAAATGTCACTTCTTTAGAGTCGCCCTGTCTATTCTATCTTTCTTTATTAAAAAAAAAAAACCAACACATTATAAGTTTGGGGTTTTTGTACACTAAATTGTTACATCCATTAGAAGGCTTTTAAGGCCAATGGACAGTATTCTAGTTTTCGTTAAACAAGAACTTACTAAACAAATAAGAAGTGTGTATTTAGACTAGTGCCACATAGGATTCTGTCACATAATGAATAAAGATTAAAGGAACAAAATCTTTAGTTAGTCTAATGAAAGAAAAAAACAAACCAAGCAACTCACTAGTTTGTAGTCTGTTAAATTACCACTTTGATTAGAATGATTTGTCTCTTTAGGTAGAGCAAACTACAATTGATTTATTTTTGGCCATTTTCTAAGACAAGCTGATGTAACACTCAATTGGAGGTTTGAAAATCTTTCCTCTTTCCCTCGCAGTTAGTGGTGAAAGTGTACCAACAAATTAGAAACCATTTAAAGGGACTCCTAGTGGCAAAAGATATGGCTGCAACTAATGAAGCAAGAATAGAAAAGAAATAAATAATGATTGGTTATTTAGAACGATAACATTCTCTAGCTACACAATAATCTCATCTCAATACTGAATGAGCCCAAAATATCAGGACTGCTAATAAAGCAGTGGCAATCCTCAACCACCTTTCATCTAATAGTAATTGCAGCACTGATCGAAGAGTAGGATAGATTCAGTCTTCTTCAGCCTGGTAAGTTTTGAATTGATGCCAAAAGAGAAGGCACTATTCCCTAGTTTCTAGGGCATTTTGGTATAATAAAAAATCTACCAATGGTACTCTATGAAACTCAGCTGCCTTGCCATCAAAAATACCAGAGGCACAGGTGAGGTTCTAATTCTCACCCAATGGAATGAAAAGGCATTTTAAAGACTTCCAGTGTGTCTAGAAGACTTACACCTCCCATGGATTGTTCCTCCTATCACTGAATATAAGCAAGGGTCATAGGATCAAGATATTCTTCAGGTATTTGCATCCAAAAATCACAGATGAGATGCATAGTGGATTAAAGCATTTTCAGAGCAAATCTCCCAGTGATCCCTATTTTTACCATGTTTTACATTACATTGCAGACCTCTCTCAGAGCTTGCAAGCTAAATTCTTTTTGGATGAAACTCAGCTGGAAGATGTTTTGGCTGATGGAATCTAGTGTAATTGTTATGAGTGTTGAGTCAGGATAGATCTAGTCCAGGGTAAACCCCACAAATCCATATTTGGTTAACATTGGGTTCTCAGCAACGTCTTACTCTGCAAACTTGATCCTTTGAGTCTTTCTGGCTTTTTTTATATTACCACAGCCTCTGTGTGCTCCCAAGGATGCTGCCTTAGCTGGATTGAAATACTTTCTTCTTTTATCAGGGCAGTTTGAACTTCTAGTCTTGTCAAAATTCACCTAAGTACAAATCTTGCTACAAAACACAGAATAAAGAATTTTTCATGCTCTGCATATATTTCCTCATTTCAAAATATTTTATGTAGCAAACATAAATCTGAAAATGGTAAAATTTCTGTGGCCTGTTTTGTGAACACTTTTGTACTTTATGTTTTCTATCCCATATGTTGATAATGCTGCTAAGCATGCTCCCAATTGAATTATAATTTAATAAAAGAAATTCTTATGAACACTTCTATTGAGACTTAACTAGTGGCAGTTTTTAATCCAGAAAAACTCTATCTGAAGCTTACTGATAGCCAGTATGTAATAAGAGAAACAAACTAACTGCAATTGTAGTATCTTGGTTTCTTAAGTCAAGAAAGCAAAATCAGCAGTGCACCAATAAAATTATGAGCACACATCTCATTGAGGTCTGCCTTCTATTCATTAAAATAAAAAGCATTTCCTATGAGTCAAACAAAGCCACTTGCAATCTTTTTAAAATATTAATTTAAAAGATTAGAGTCTGGCTTTGAACTGTCATACTCCATTGATGGATTACAGGGGATAAAAAAGTTAGTGAAATGACATCTAAAATGCAGGTTTGAAGCATTGTGCTTTAGCAAGTTGCTTGTAAACCAGGATTTTTTTTGCCTTTATTCCTTATGTTTTTACTTAAATTGACAGCTACCAGATTAAATTCATGGGCTGCCCCACATTATGTCTATCCTTCACTGGAGGAAATGTCTGTTATTTCTGAGCAGTGAGTGCGTTGTGTTTTGTTATGCAGCTCTTTTGTATCACTGTGAAATACATTTTTACAAAATTCTTTAAAGCTTTATGCTGTGTTATTCTATAAAACATATTAAAGCACATAAAATAAAAGTGTTGATTTCTGAAGGCCTTAGAATTCACTTTACATTGCTGCTTTGCTTTCAAGTTCTTGATTTTACAGGTAGTCTTGATTTGAAATCTATCCCTGCAATTGTGAGAAAAAAACCACCCTTAGTTCTATTTGCACTGCAGCTCTCATGCAGCAGCCACAGTATGAAGCTAATGCAAGTCTGCATGGACTGCATTCCAAGGCTGCTACCTCTTTGCAGAATGGTACAGTGAAGTTCTGTAAATCCAAGTTGAATTCAAATGAGTTTTTTGTGATCCTGTGTTGTCCCAAAGAAAAGGTTTTGAGTCTGCTAGCTTGTCTAGATAAGTTTGATCAACAGGGCGAATAGAATATATTGCTTCTCACTACCAAGCTTGCTTTGTTTCAGTGTTACATGGCATTCCAGGCAGCCTGCTTTGTCCTTAAGCAGTGAAGTGGTTCCTGAGTGATGGAAGTATAGTTCAGAGAAACTGAAGAGCTCAGGAATGCACAGGAAAGTCAGAAGGAAAAAGAAATTTTTCTGTATTTCATTGGAATATAGTGAATAGTTAAACAGGAATGCTTCATAGAAATTGTTTAATTTGGCCAAAATATCTGATAAATTATACTGGTAAATTGTCAGTATGGAAATCTGAGCTTTGTGAGGCTACAGCATTTCAGGAGCTGACCTTTTAACCTGGAACTTCTATGCAAACTGCTCCAGGGCTTTCGCATTCAATAAATGTGTCCCTTTTAAATGAGCATTTCAGTATTTGAATCTTCTTGTTCTTAATCAGATTGAAATTAGACTTTGAAATATTAGATTTCCCCATGAAATGGAGTGACCTTCTACATAGGTAAGATAAGGAATAATACTGTAATGCAAGAGAACACTTTTTTTGCAGAATAATTTGCAGAATAATTTGCAGTAATTTGCAGAAGCTGTTAAACTTTTCAAAAGTGTCTCCTTTTGTTGCTGTCTTATTTATACAGGGTCTGAAGGGGGTCCCCATCAAACATACACTGTTAAGTAGACAGGCTGCTGACAGCCAAGTACCTATTTCACAAAATATTATACCTGCAGAGTAAGTAGCCTGATCATGACTTTCAAATTGCTTTATCAACCTTTTCTTAGGTGACCGTGTTGTCCACAATGCTGACAGTATCTTCAATTAAAGGTCATAAAATTCAAGTCAGGTTTTATTCTTCTGCAGCTTGGCGAAGGCAGGAATAGTGGCAGAAGCACTAGAGCTGGCTCTTGTGAGCATTCCAGAGTCACAGTGATATCCATTTACACTCTGTTCACGTTTGGGTAGCTGATGCTACAAAAGAGGCCCAGAATGGTTGCTTCTTTTTTAAATGAAAAGGAAATCCTGCAGAATTTTCACTTGACTAAGAAAGAGGTTGCAGTAAAGGTGCATGCAGGTGAGTGGATAATTCACACCAAATCTTGATACCATTTTTTGTCATTGTTTTGTTTATATGTTCAGCTATGTTATCATGTGCAAACAGTGTGAATAGTAAGAATGACAGCAGTTTCCTAGACTTACAGGTGTGTCTGAATACGAGCATGTGTAAGTGATGCATCTGCTAGTGAACCAAAAGGGGACGAAGATGCAGGAGAGACTCTAAGTAATCTATTAATTACCTCTGATTATAACTGTAAATGCTACAAAGCCAGTGAGAAAGCTTAGTAAATGTCTTTTCTACCCAAACCTAGGGACCACTGAAATTGTTATCTTTTCTTGTGCTGTCTCAGTTTTCTCTCTTCAGATCAGAGAGAATTTGGGCCTAATGCTGTGTGTTTGCAGTGCCCATGTACTGGAAAATGGAAAGTGAGCTTTCCACGTTGTCTTCCTACATTTTTCTGAGGAAAAGGGGAAAAAATAGCAAGGTGACTTTATTGGATCTACTATTTGGAAATGTTAGAAGAAATATTTGTACTCTTGAACTTCTAAAAATGTGTGCAAATTTTCCATACCTTTGAGAAAAATACTGCCAGTTTTGCTATTTATGGCATGTATGAATTAAGTAGTGTGCAGTGGTACATGCAGGACTCCAGTGGAGTCTCACAGGTCTTGTTCTAGGTGATTAATTTTTCCAGCTGTTGGTTAAAGTAAGCAGGTTCATGTGTTAACAGAAACCAAAAAACAGCGAACTCCAAGGGGACAGGTTCAATTTGCATATCACGATGAAGTATAGGGTTGCTTTGAAAACCATTAATTTTCCAGTTCAGAAGTATTTATGTCTTTACTATATTTCCAACATGTTTGTTTAATGCACTTTTGCTACATTGCATTCTGGTAACTTTAAAGAACAGAGAGAGGTATGGCTCTTATATAAACAGAGAACTGAGAAGAAGCTCAGTTGCAACCTTGGCCTGTGGTGTGGGAATGTGTACCATGACAGACAGTAAAAGTACCCAGGTGGGGAAATGCATACCTTAGAATTCCTTCTCTTTTTGACATTTCTGTGTCCAAGGAATATATCTGTAAGAAACATATTTTGTCGCATGTTCAAAAACATATGTAACATTATGGACATGTACCAATTAATCTTTCTGTCAGTGTAATGTACTTCATATTGCCAATGACTCAGTGGCAGGGTAGTATTGGTAGAGGTATGGATTAATGTGGTATTATACAGGAAAAGCTCCCATTATAGAGGGAAATGGTTCTGGGACAGAAAGATGAACCTGTGACAGGAAAGGATAAGCTAATATTCTAAAGAGAAGAGGAGCAGAAGATGAGTGGGATGATTATAGAAGTAGTATGAATATCTCATTCTGTTGTGCTGGCTTTTTTTCCACAAATTGCAACAAATGGGCAGACAAAGAACACATGATCATGAACTTCCTGATCAGGAAGGGTATTCTGTTGCCATTTTCTGTACTCAGTTAAGCATTTTGGATTAGTTCAAGGCTGTTTTATTTGTTGATATACTTTTACAATGCAAAACATGAGATTTAAAGTAACATTCTTAAGCAACTTATTTGATTTCAGTAAAGTTTTCCATGCTGTCTGTCACAGGGTCCTTCTGAACAAAATGTCCAGCACACAACAGCTGGATAAACTGGGTGAGCAACTGGTTCATGAGTTGGGCATAAAGGGTTGTAGTGAATGGAGTGACATCTAGACTGGTGAACTGTAACCAGTGGGGTTCTACAGAGCTCCATCCTCACTCCTGTGCTCTTCAAAATCTTCATAAAAAACTTGGACAGAGAACTCGAGGGTATATCAAGAAAGTTTGCTGATGACAGGAAGTTGAGAGGAGCTGTTGACTCCGTTAAAGGCAGAGAGGCCCTGCAGAGAGACCATTGACAAATTAGAGGGCTGGAATATCATCGACCAGATGAAGTTTAACAAAAGCAAGTGCTGGATTCTGCAACTGGGACAGGGCAATTCTGGATTTCATACAGACTGGGGAATGAGGTGCTGGAGATTAGCTTCATGGAAAGGGGCCTGGGAATTTTTTGAGAGGAGGAAAAATCTCTTAAAAAACCCTGAAACCTGCTACACTTGAAATCCTGAGAAATAATCCATCTAAGCTAATCTAAATTCTAATAGTTCCACTTAGATATTTGGGATTTGCCCCCTTGTCAGACACTAAAACTCTGGCAAAATATATCATTTGGAAAATTTTCTTACCCCTCCCCATCAGACTGTTTGTTCTCTGAAAATATGCTGAAGTAATAGGAGAATCTAGAAACTAATGAGCCATTCTGATAAAAAAAAGAAGCTTTAAATCTACCCCAGATACATACCAGACTAAATTCTGGACATCTAATTTTTCAGTATTCTGGGCTTAATTAACATTTTTGCCTTGATTTCCCCATTAAAAAATGAGAAGCAATAAAATGCTTACCTTTATAGTCATAGGGATGCTCTGTTGGTAATTAGATGCTGTCAGACAGAATTACTGTAAATTACAGTAATTACTGTTCATTAATTAATTCTGTCAGTTTTATGTTTTATTGTAATGCACTGTCAAAGTGCTATAGTGTTTAAATTGGATGCATTTAAAATGAACATCCACATTAAAAAGGAGTGAAAGAGAACCTTTTATTGAAATTAAAAAAGTTCCGAAGAAATATTTTATTATGATCTAATTTTGGCTATGAAATTCTGAAGCTGAAAAGTACTGCATACTAGTAATTGCATGTATTATTATAATTAAAAATGATACAAAAAATATGAAGAGACATTCCATATTTAAATTGAGCTGCTTATTTTAGAGCAGGATTCAGTATTTAATTGTAACATTCATAGTTGAACCAGGTGTATTTCCAGTGAATGTTTTGTGCCAAAGAGAATTAAGGCAGGAAAGTTGACATTTCCCTTGGGAGAAAAAGACTAAATGTTAAATCTGTATCTCCCACTGCTGGAAGTGAGGCTTCCTTTGGCTCATTCTGCACTGAAATACTGTACATATTGGTTTCTTTTAGTAGAGTAATTTGCACTGTTGCGATGAAGTGATGATAATTACGCTAGTGACATATTCTCTGAAATTTTGTAATGATTTTATCTGTGTTACTGACATGTAAATATACAGAGAAAAGGATCTGTTGTTTCCAGTGCTAACTTAAGGCATGGTTTGTAGCATATATATGCCTCCTAAGGCGGCCCAGGATACCATTGGCCCTCTTGGTTGCAAGGACAGACTGCTGGCTCATGGTCAGGTTGTTACCTACCAGCACCTTCAGACTCTTTTCTACCAAGCTGTTCTCCATCTGGGTTATCCCCCAGCAATTACTTGGGATGGGTTTGTTTCTCCCCAGGTTCAGAGCTTTGCACTTCTCTTTTGTTAAGCTTCATGAGGCTCCTGTCAGCCTATCTCTCCAGCCTGTCAAGGTAAAATCTCACTAAAGTTATTGCACTGAAAAGGAAAGTGAGAAGAAGGGTCACTTTAGTCTAAGAACAGGGAACAGGGATAGATTTATTTACAAGCATCTCAAGTTTCACCCAGCAGTTCAGACTTACGTGTTTTAAGAGGTTTTTGGTTGGTTTTGTGGTTTTGGGGCTTGTTTTGTTTTGTTGTGTTTTGTTTTGTTTTGTTTTTCCTGGGGTTTTTATTATTCTAGTAAAACATACCTGTAGGGAATAAAAGTAAAGTATCATTTGATGGATTCACTTCAAGAAGACAAGGGAGGCAAAGGTAATTCTGCTTCAAGGATCTGGTTGATATGGGTCCCCTAGAGCAGAAAGTTCCCATTAAAAGCAATGTATTGACACTCAGATTTCTTTAAACTGGGAGCAATTTAGGTTAAGCTTCTCTGTTGATACTAGCTGTGGTATCACTTCAAGTAGGTGGAACAGAGCACATTTGGAGCTTTTTTGTATCAAAGCTCCCTTTAAGTTTAAACCAAAGTGGAAGCTGTGCAGGTCATGAAATCCTGAAGTCACACTGTGGCTGTACAACACTATTACCCAAGTCAAATGGCACTCTTTTGCTCTGATTTACTTTCTAAATTGATCAAAAGTCGAGGCATTGATTTGAGTGTAGGTAGCTGAGGCTATGTGGTTATGAAGTCCTTGAACAGTAAAGACAAATACTGAAGTGCATTCTAGAATATTACTTTACTGTTCAATCCTCTTAAAGGAGCTGTGAGTAAAGTAAAACTGCTGGAATACCAGTATAATTCATAACTGGTAAATAATCTTCAGCATTCAGGGTGAAGAGGATCCTTATAGCTGCCTCAATGTGGAAGCACATTCTTTTTTATCTAAATTGGCATCAATATTTCATCAATAGCCCAGTCCCATGCAGTTGGTTAATGGTTTTAATTTTTTAATGTAGTTCAAATTATTAGCACAATTTTAAACTTTTCATTCATGTTTTAATCCAAATAAATAAAAAAATTATTTAATCAAAAGTAGATTTTTCTACACAGGAACTTGAGTTTTGGCTTGTTTCCTTTGTTTTCATATTAGTGTTGTGTTTCCCAAACTGGTATGAGCCTGTTATGCTAAAGATTATGTATCTTTTCTTAAAAGCTTCCTCTGAGCTTTGTTTTGATGTCAGGTGATGAAATAAATTATTACTTCACTAGTTTTAAAGAGGACTGTGTTGCCTAATTTGAAAGTAAAATTATATTGAACAATAATAAAAGCAAATCCTTTTGGTAATCTGAGATTTTCTCAAAGGTATCTTTTGAGAGACTGCCTGAGGAAATTGCAGAGACTGGTCTGTTTGAGCCTACGTAAGACAGTTTTTTATTGTTTATAGAATCTGCTATTTAAGGCACCTGCTAAGTGAGATGGAAGGCATTTTTATGTGTTTGTGTTTGTTGCTTTGAGTTGTATTGCTTGCATGTATCAAGCAATGAATGAAAGACAAAATCGTTTCGTTTGTGGCTATGTAAACAATGGTATTTGGCTACTTGATCTGATCAAACAATATTTACTTTGGATTTTGTTGGTTTTTTTCTTAACAAATTACACTTTCACCATAAATGCTGTCTCAGCTACTGAATAAACTCAGTCTCTCTCTCAGTATATCTGTTAGAATTGTAGCAGTCCTTTACATTCAAAAACTTCTTCTTTTTATGTTTAGAATTATGCAAAGAACAAACATGATATTAGATGAAGCTGATAGCAATGAAATGCTTTGTTACAGCAGCAATGCAGTTGTTTAATTTGGAAGTAGTAGTAGTAAATACCATCTTTCTTAGATTAAAGAATACCCAGGAAAAGACTCTTCTCAGAATATCAGTATGGTATTTAGCAAGTCTAGGAAGTATGGAAAATGATCAGGGACAGCTTGAAAGAATTCATGGGAGTGAAGGTTGAGCTTGGTTATTTTTGCTTGATAATCTAGTGGCATCTTGGAAGAAACACTGGAATGTCTAGTACAAATGTAGATTCTTAATTCCAATAGGTGAAAAGGTAACCCTAGGTGAAACAATGCCTGTATCTCTAACATATCAAAAGACCACTTGTGTCAGTGATTATTCTGAGGGGCTCTTATACAGTGTTTCTGAAATTCTTTAGTCTTAAACATGAAAATTATTCTGTAAAGATGTGGGGAAACATATTTAATTCAAACTGCATATCAAAAATAAGTTAAAATAATAAGGTGAGTTCAATTTACAGATCTCTTGGGCTAGTCTAAATTGCAGGTTTTCAGCTAGTATACTGCTCCCCACTTTTATTTTTCCAAAATCATTTACATTTTTTATGTAATAATGGTACTAGTGTTAGTATAATGTATTTCCTCTATAGACACAAAAATTGCAGGTAAGCAAGAACAATGTACAATTAAAAATAATCATGCCATATAATAAGTGAAAAAAGTAATTAATTATCAGATCGTAGTAAGTAAATTTAAATGTAGGATCTCATCAAACAGTTGTATTTTTAGTGGATCCTTTAATCTGTAGTGCCTAATACTCTTTGTTCTTAACTTGGGAGAAAATGTAAGGTCACTTTTGGTGTTTGTGAATGATTCACAAACTAAAAGGAAGTTAAAAAAGCATCAATAGTTAGAGTAATTCTAATGGCTTTACCCATCCTGCTGTGTTAGATGACTTTATGTGACCCCTGTGGTGGCACTATGTGCTAAAGTAGCTATTTACATTCCTACTGCAAGCCCTTAAGGTGACCCCAGTCACTGCATTCTGCAAAGGAAAGCTTTTAAGAGTGACAGATATCACAAATGCCATTACTGCCATTTCAACACAGCCTTTCCAGATCTTTCCCCTCCACTGTATCCCCTGGAGGCATCAAGCTCTCCCTGACATGCCTGTGTGGATACCTGATTTGTGCTATGGTTTGGCTGTGTCTGCTGGCAGACCCAGGCAGGTCGGACCAGGCAGCACCAGGCAGTGGGTCCATAGGGCATCCAATGTATGGACCAAAGAGGGACCATTTCCGTTCACTTTTCTCTACTGGGTGTTGTATCACCATTGGACAGGGCTTCTGACTGTCAAAAGTTGGATTGCAGGTCCAGCTGGCTTCTGTTTGCTGGCACCAGAAGCCAAGGTTGAGCAGGCATCATGTGCATCTGTCTTCCATAGCTGCCAAGGAACAAGATGATGCCATGGGAAATAGCAAACACACTGTGATGACCTTGTAATGAGGGCTTACATGGGTGGTTGCTAGACAGATTTGAGTTGCCTGGGAAACCCCCATTTCAGCTCTCAACCTACAATGTCAGGGCAGGAGCCCAAGACTAGCATTTATAGCAGCTAAGCAAAGCATTTGTAGAACCTAAGTGCTGGAAGGTGTGAGGCTGCTCTATTCTTAGTGATAATCCTGTGCACTTCTTATAGCTGTGGCTCTAATTGCGGCTGCACATGAAGTGCTTATCCTGTGCAGTATCATGCAGTGTTGGGCTCCTACTTGTAAGATTTTTACTACATTCTGCCCCTGAAAAGATAAACCATATGTGAATTCATAATGAGATGGAAGAATGATATGGAGAGAAAGTTGTGTGGGATCTGCTGCATTGCACTGGAGGATTATGCCTCCATGAACTCAAGAAACTCTAGGAATTCACTTCTGATCCAGAAAGCAGGCATCAAAGATTGCTGTAAAGACTATCCAGATCAATTTTTTCTGAAATGTTCCAAAGGCCAAGACTGGGAATTATCCACTAAAGCTTCAGGGGCATTGTCAGATGGTACAGTGTGTGTAACCATGTGAACTGTAGCTTTTATAGGCTGTACTGGGTCAATCACAGACAGTAACTTCAGCACCCACCATCTGCTTGCTTACTGAACTCCATCTCAGTCCCTGCAACAGGATAGGGGAGAGAAGAGCAAAAGTAAGAAAAAAAGTATGAAAATACCGAAAGTCAAGACAGTTAAAGTGATAGCAAGAGGGGGAGGGAGCAATGCAAAGCAGTTGCACGCCACCTCCCCCAAGCAGACCAAAGTCCAGCCAGTATGTCTACCTTGGAAAAACTACCCCATGCTTTTTATTGACGAGAGTGACATTATATGGCATGTAATATCCATTTGGTCAATTTGGATCAGCTGTCACAGAATCACAGAATATGCTGTCCCCTCCCACCTCCTGCCCATCCCCAGCCGGCTCTCTGTGGGAGGGCAGAATGAAAAGCAGAGGAAGCTTTGGTGCTGTGCAACACTTCTCAGGAATAACTAAATCACTAGTGTGTTACCAAGACATTTGTCATAACAAGTCTAAAGTACCATGCCAGCTGCTATGAAGCAAATTACCGC
The DNA here is from genome assembly GCA_034509425.1 of Eopsaltria australis. Taxonomy (NCBI): domain Eukaryota; kingdom Metazoa; phylum Chordata; class Aves; order Passeriformes; family Petroicidae; genus Eopsaltria; species Eopsaltria australis. Next base: position 53,790 of record JAVTVJ010001163.1, on the reverse strand, counting down.
CAGCCCAGCCAGATCCAGTATATACACTGCAATAAAAGATTTGGAAGATGGAAAATGCTCATGAGGGTGAATATCTTACAGACAAAAGTCTGGAAAAGCTTGGGTGAATATAGGAAAACTCGTTGCATTTTTGAGACATAGGACAGACTTTAGTATATTAGTATGCTCAGTTCTTATGTTCAAAACTCGATAAAGATATTGAAAAATATAAAAGAGTTCAGAGAGCAGTCTTGGTAATGATGAAGGTAACATATTTTACCATATGAAGTTTGTGCTAATCAAGACATTGATTAAGAGTTAAGAGAACTAGAAATCTCCTGAGGCCTCTTCCATCCCTAACTCTGGAGCACAGAGTTTAAGGGACCAGTGTTGTAACTTTGACTTTAAAAAATGCAAAACAAGCACAGTATTTTTCTATGAGCAGTTGCCATTGTCCTTTGGGAGATGTCGCTGAAGTTGTGGTTTGAAAATTTTAAACTCAGGATTTTCTGTTTATTTTCCAAAACAATCCTCTAGTTCTATGAGAACTACTGCTAGCTGTGGTGAGTAGAGTGATGAATGGAGAGAATTCCTCCGGGTAACATTGTACAGGAGGTCAGAATATAGAAATACAATGAATCTTGCTGGTCTTACAGTCTGTCATCCATAAAATAAATTAACAGCTCTTATGTTTTCCAGTTTCAGATTTTTTTGTCAACATGTATTGCTTTTGTATTTCCAAAAATATACATTTTAAAGTTTTTTTCTTTCTTAACCTAGCTAAGTTCACATATTTTAATGATTGAGATAATTTACAGTTTTGCATGAAGTTGATTTCTTCTTTTATTTGCTGTATTAGAAACAATTGTTGTAGCTAAGATGTAAAGTACAGGCTTTCACTTTCTCTCAAGTAACACTGATTTTGAATTTTCTCATTTCCAAGAGTAATTACAATTTTTTCAGTCGTAAGATATGCTCACATGTAGGTATAAACATAAAATCTCAGTGAATGAAAAATCCCAATGCTTAACAAACACAAGCAGTTCTAGATTTAGTATTACTGTAAATTGATTTCTTTTGTTCAGTGGAATTATTTTGGTTTATACCACTTGAAAAAAAAAGGCACAAATACTCTTTATATTGGTAATAATAGCTATTTAATTTGCATCATGCTCTAGTAACTTGCTAAAAGAAATAAAGGGGGATATAAAAGCAGACATCTTAAAAGCTGTTGTTGGAAAGTTTGGAATTATACTTCAGTGATTCTTACTCTGGAATAGTCATTGAGAATTGCATTTCTGCTGAGCCTTTGATGTTAAATCAGAGTTGATAAAAATATGCAATTTTTCCTAACCAGGGTTATTTCTGTCCACTGCTATATCCAAGGATTTCTCTTTACTTTATTTTAACAATAATATTTCAAAATCCTTTTTCAAGGTTACACCTGGCCCATTGTTTTAATGAGTCAGTTTTATAATGACAGGTTACTTATATAGTTGACTGTGTGAGTTGAGGCCACAGCTAGTTTTACCATTTTTGACTGAAGCATAAGCCTTTGAAAAAATCTTCCAATGTAATATATCTTTGGCAACATACATCACTGCAAGACAAACAAGCTGACTAGTTTGCTAGTGCCTACATCACCAGAAGATGTTAAATCTTGTTTGCATCTTACACCATAACATAAAGGAGCTGAGCGGCGTAGCCAGTATAGTCAGAGTATTTAGAGGAGGTCCTCAGTTCCTGACTCCAGCTTCACGAAAAGCTGTAAAAGCTCTTCATATTCACAAAAGGTGAATGGAGGAGTGCAGGCTTGGGTGGTGTTCTAAATGCCAGAACAGCTACCTTGTCATTAATTTAATGTTTATTGTAGCTGTCAAGCTGTTGGGACAAGGTAGAGGCTACACATTTTTTAGGATAAATACACTGCTTATGTACTTGCATGTATGAATATTTGCCGTGATCTATGCATGAACTGCACAAAAAATATATGAAACTATAGCAGTAAGAGTGAAAGAACATACTAAAGGGTATGAGTGTGATTAACAGTGATTGTGCTAAGGAGAAACAATTCCTCATTTTTATAGACTTCAGTCTACAGAATGAGAGAAAAATAAATAGAGTTCCTTAACTCCAGTAAGTCCCTTTCTATTAAATAATAAGGTAGACCACTAGCACCCCAAGTGGGTAAGATACTGGAGTAATATCCAGTACGAAGCTGGATGTTAGCATTCAGAATTTTTTTAATATTGTCTTTTAATGTTTCAAATACTAACACTTTGTTTTATAATAAATGTGGGTTTGTGTTTAAAATTGTCCAGTATTAAGGATGGGTGCCAGAGTACCTGATAGCCTGATGAAAGCAGTTGTCTTTCTCCTGATGCAATGAATCTAAATAGAATAGTCTTTCTAATATCTGAAACATGGGGTATATTTAGGAATTTCAGGAAATGAATGTGATTTCTTAATTTGAGAGTTATTTTGAGAGCTGCTTGAAGTTAATATACTTAAATATGTATTTATTGACAAGAGAGGGCAGGAATGAGAGTGCATTCAGCAGCCTCATTTGGCATGTGGGCGTGCTAAGGAAAGCAGTCTACAGCCTAACTTCAACTGAAATAAATTTTTCAAAGAACTAAGGATAAGATTCAGCACTTTCCACTCTAAGTCTGGGATTTGTTTAACTGACTTGCTTCCCCTAACTTTTATATATACATATTCATATTAAGAAAAACAGAAGCAGTGAAGTGTTGGACAAAACATTTACTGCATATACTTCTTGTCCTGGGGAGTGAGAGTGCACTTGAAAAATGAGAGTCACCTTGCTCATATCCCACCAAGAGGCTCTTAGATCCAGCACACCTGAGTGCTGTGTAAGAAGCTGAATGGAATAGAACAGTGTATTCACAGACCAAGCTTATTTAGGAACGATTTCATGTTGGAGTAGGGGGAAATAATGTGCTGTAGGTATTACAGTGAATGGAATACCTTGCAGATTTCATCATAAAGGAAATTTTTGTATTTTAAGCAAGGAAATGTATGCAGTATGGATGATTTTCATTTAATATATAGAGGAAGATGAAGCAGAAAAAATTAAACTGTTTTCTTTTTTAACAGCTTCATGATGCAGCTATATGTTCACACATTTTTGTGAAGTGTTAACGGCAAACACTGTAGTTAATGAGGTATACAGGCCTGATGCTGTATTATATCTCAGGCAAAAGGATGTGTGATTTATCATATTTGTTTTTCTGTATCCTTAATTTTTCTGTGATTAATGTGTGATGCATATGCAATGCTGTCTGTATTTTAATGGAAAAAAAATAGTGGATTTTTTCCCTCAAACTGGCAATGAAAAATCCTTAAAAACAAAAACAAAACAAAGCAAAAAAAGAGGCAATTTTAAACATAAATGTTTAAAACATTTTTAATGCTATCAAGTTTGATCTATTATGGCAAATTCTCCTTGGATTAATTTATGGTATTATGGCTTACCGGACACCTCAGGGAATCAAGAACAAAGTTAATTGTTCCTCTGAGATGTACAATTTCCATCCTTTGCCCCTCAATCAACAGCTTACAAAGCAGTAACTGAGAAACAAATCTGAGCATATTAAGTTATTTCTTCTTTGAGCAGTTCTTACTAGAACATACAGAAATAGGGGCAGCTGGGTTCTTACACATTCCTCTGGCTACTTGCAGAGGCAGGATGTTAGACTAGACTGATTCAGGTCTGGTCCAGTATAGTAATTTCTGTGTTGCTTACCCTTAGCCTTTGTTATTCTGGGTCAGTTGATCAACACATTAGGAGCTGTAACCAAGAGTCTATCCATGTTTTGACCAACTGGTAAGGAAAAGCTTAGCAGCAGGCTGTACTGTGCCTGCTTATTCAGTGTGAAATAAAGGCACACAAGAGCCTTTGAGGGGTTGTTTCTTTTTTGTTTCTTGTTTTATGAGTGTGTGTTGTGCTAGTGGGAACTTAGGATAACACATTCTAGACAATGTTACAGCTGTTCATGAATGATTGAGTTTATTAACATGTCACAGGGTTGTGTAATTCATGTATTGGAAATATTGTGGCTGATACTGAAGATGTTTTGGGGCAGTTAGATTCTCATATCTATCTTTACATTACTGTAAAATGCTTTGATATTGCCTATATGTCGTTATTGCAAATGTGTTTTTGATCTGTTTTTTTCTGACCAATCCTGCGCTACTCACTCTTTTGTCTTGTGAAATTGCCTATAAATTATAATTATTATGAGGTGGAAGTATAAAACATTTCCACTTTGTCTTGTTCTTCTCTAATTAATATCATCATTGCATCTACAGCATACCATAAAGAAACACTCTTACTTCATGGGAAACCTCAGTGTTTGTCTTAGTGCCAGTGCAGCAACATGATGTGGTATTGGCAACAAACCCCACCAATTCCTAGCATGATATAGCTGTAGATTCTTCCTACTTCCCATTTACTGCTCAGTGTTAGCAATATTTTGGGAATGACTGCTGTGAAGGACTCAAGGCTAATTGCTGTCCTTTCTTTTTCTTGTTGATCATACTTGTGACAAACCTAAAAGTGTTTTTCCTATCGTTGACAACAGATAAAAAATAAGAAAAAACATCCTGTGGAAGCACGGGTGCCATTTCAACACAAAATCCTGCATCTAGTTGTTAATATGCAATTCTCGATACCATGAACTTTCATAGAGGTTAAAAATGAGAAAGATCTTTTAGGTCACCTTGTCCTCCCCTCAGTTGTACGTAGAGTAGATTCACATAAGGCACAGTCATGTCCCCTCTGCACTGAAAGGGAGCATTCTTTTCAAATGGCATGAGTGCTTCACTGATACTGGAAAGAGGAGAAAAGACCTTTTTCCTGTAAAGGGTGTGTGAGATGAAGTTGTAGCACGTTGGCATAAAAGGCTCTTTGTTAATTGCTATTGTGCTAATGGTGCTTTGAATATGAATGTTTTGTAAGCAAGAAACAGGCAATTATTCAGATGAGCACTGCCTCAAAGAAAACTTGAGAAAGACTGGAAGTGAAATAAAGTCTTTGGCATTTTGCAGTCTGTTTTTGAATGGGTTGCACAGATTCAAGTAGTCAAGACCATATATGTAATAAACAGGGCAGTGAAGCTGTAGCACTCCCTACAAATTTGTTAAAAAAAAAAAGCAGCATTCATATTACAGCAAAGCTGTTGAAGAATTTGCTAACAAATTTGTATGTCTGTGTTATACATACCTCTACCACATATGCACTGAGGCACTGATTTTTCAGAAAACCGAAGTGCCTGCTTGTGCACATGGTAGAAATTACAAGTCTCCACACTGTCAGACTATGTATCTGTTTTCATTAAATCATTCTCCCATATTGTGGATATCTGGTGAATATTTGTAAGTTGGTAAGCTTAGAAATCTTTGTAACAGGTGACTAAAAATATCCACCTTTTCACTAGCCAAAATTTAGGAATTTGAAGATTACTTTAGAATACACAATATGCTGATAATGGCATAAGATATCTGAGTAAATTTATGTCTACTAATATTATTAGGAAGAAGTATAATATATACTGATATATACATATTTGCATTATTTAACATAAAGGAATTTTAAAAAATGTGTAAGTAGGCTCTACACTTACAGAATTATGAAAGTGTTTTGTAAGTTCAACAGGAGAAAGTGTGCCCATTATTCTACACTTTAATACAAATTATTCTATTATTCCAATACAACTTCAGTGGTTAAACAGGATATCCTGCTGACCAGAGTAAAACACTGCAGTGAAGTAGCAACAGCAACTTTTATTCCTAATACTGTAGCTGCATAAATACATGCGTACATGCTTAACAGCATAATTAGGCATACAGGGATAATTTAAAGGGCCATTTTGCTATGTGAAAATATAAAAAATTTGTGGAGTTTCCCTGGGGAGATTTCTTTAGGATTTTTTTTTTGGTTTGTTTAAAATGTTGAGTCTAAATGAACATCCAAATAGTTTGGTATTGTACTTAAGAGAAGCATAGAGAACTAGCAGTTGTTATTTCTTAATCTGCAAGGGGCTATTTCCAAGCTGCAGACTCAGTCAAGCAGTGCTTTATTCAGAAGAACCCTCAAGAAACCCATTGCAGGTTTTGCCTGAGTCAGGGCTGTGAACTTGTACTGTTTGTGTTGTTACAAACTATAGATATTTCCAATGAGGTTTCCCCATTGCTCTTAAAAAGTAAGAGTCACTTGAGAAACCTTTTTTTCAGACAGCTACTGTTAAAAGAAAACAATTACATTCCTGCAGATGGTGTATTTTAACTAGCTTCCATTCCAGTTAAATTTGTGGTCTATTACCTCCTGTTTGTGTCCAGTGTTCATGTTTAGTTGGTTTTATTTTCCTTTAAGATGCATTTGAATGTAAAAAAAAAAAAAAAAAAAAAAAAAAAAAAAAAAAAAAAAAAAAAAAAAAAAAAAAGCAAGAGCAGGAGATTTAAAATTTGGATGATTAACCTTTAGGAATACAGAGTGTTTTGTTAGAGATGTGGCTTTATTATAGCCAACAGTAGACCACTCAATCATTTGGAGTTTAGTAAAGGAAGATCAATATACACCTATGAGAGTTAAATGAGTCCTATAGGAATAATACTAAAATCTATAGAACTGAGAAGTTTTGCCTTTGCCATTGACTTGTAAAAGCTGCCTTAAATTTTTTAGTTAGTACTGGATGTCTTTCTAAAAGTCATGTTTTGTGTCAACAAGAAATTGTTGAAATTGTTATAGAAATTACTGGATTAAATTTTATGGCCTTCAAAAACCTTGTTGTTTCTGTCCCTAAAATATATGCCTCTATCATGTTTCCTGTAAAGGAGTACAATGCAAAAAAAGTAATTTTAGCTCTCAATGTCCTGACTTGATCAACTGTTTTGTGCCTGGTGGTCTGATTTTTAGCAATTGTTGCCATTGCTGCAGAACCAAAAAATGTTGGTCAAACACTGGCTTATGAAAACAGAAGGCGTAAGAAAAGGCCAGTTTCCAAACTATCTAAAGCTCAACATCACAGTTCCCTATGGCAAGTTTCCTGGATCACTGGCACTAGTTTCAAAAGCATGATAAGTGCTTACATTAATTGTATTCTCACTTTGAAAAGTGATACTATAAAGATGGCTCTCCTTTTTCTTTCATCTGTATAGTTTTATTGGTTTTTTTTCTTAATCTTCATTCTTGAAACATTGATTTATGTCAAAATCCCCAGTACTACTGTAGCTTATTTTTAATTTGATGAAAGGAAAAAGTCACAGGCTTACCCCAAGAAACATACCTTCTGTAACACAGCATCTAGTCATGCGGACGAGGGGGAAAGCACTTTGGGTAGGAGATAAGTACAGCTTCATTGCTGAGTTCCCTTTTCTAATACTTCTAATTGTTCTCACAGCAGCAGCTTGTTAGTCTGTTTCTGTGCTAGTCATCGAGCTCATTTCAACTCAATTTGCTTCCATGTTCTGTTCATACATATGTGACAAAAGGAGGGCAGAGTTTCCCTTTGCTCTGGTTGTTGACAAAGGAAGCCCATTGTACTTGAGAACAGCTGAATTATTATCTCTTCCAGTGCACAATAAAATGTCACCACCATGTCACAGCAGCAATACACATGCTGACACCAGACTTGGAAAGTACTTAAAAGCAATGAGGCCCACAGCATAACCACTCAGCTAAATGCTTGTCCTTTGAATATATGTGAAGAACATAAACTAAAATTTCTAGAAATAGCTGTCAAAAGATTAAGGACTAACGGATTTTGGTCCTCAGGCACATGAAATCTCACATTCTGATTCTCAGTGCTTTGTCCATGTAAAACCAATTGTCAAATGGAGAGTGCTTTTTGTTTTCTTTTTCTTTTATTTCTTCTTTTTATATTTCCCTTACTAAGCATTTGCAGAGTCCATTAAAGGTGCCCAGTAAGACTGGGTACATGAACTCTCTACAGCTAGAGTCCCAAGAAGGACCTTGATCCTTGGCTATGGTTTTAGTGTGTGTTTTGTGAGCACAGAATTAAATAGTGTGCAGTCAAATGTGAAGCCACAGACAAGGTGAAGTGTCCAGTTATTCTTTGTTACCCCTAGCCATGAGTATTTACGCTCTGAGGTTCAGTCTGTGTTCAAATGCTTTTTGTGAGGTTGATTTATAACCTTCCTGCCACCCTTCCTTCACTCCAGCCTCATAATCTTTTAATTCGCAGCTTCTTTCCATGGCACTGAAAACTCTCTACCAGAGAGTTACTTCCATATGTTCACTTGTTTCATAGCTAGGAGAGTTCTCAGGGTCCTTCTCCCTCTTCCACAACTGCCCAGCCTTCTCTGCATAACATAGTGATGGGCAGTGAGTATCTGGTCAGTTCTCATTTGACTTTTAGCCATAGTGAATCTGGTCTTCCACTGCAGTTGTCTGCTCATATTATCAGGAGGACTGAAACTGGTGTACTTAAGAGAAGAAAACCCAATATGTTCTGGTCTACTGCCTTCACTTACCTACATTGTTGTAGTGACTCTACTGAACAATTTGCTCAAGTTTTTGACCTTGCCCATTAGCTTCAGTAGCTACTGCATATAGTTGGGATTTGTCCTCTTTTTCCTTCCATTACTGCCTTTTTTCTTTTTTTCCCTAGTGTCTGTTTTCCCACTACTTCCCATTTTAACCCTTCTTGTCTGTTCTTTGCTGCCATCTTCAAATTCTCTTCTTTGGGTCTGAAATTGCTGTTCCTCTCCAGTGAAATTTGCTGTTCTCAATGTGTTGGCAGCAAAGTGAAATGTGATGAAAACCTGATCTCTAAAGGGTTCTTTGCTGGCATATCACTGATCAGATTTTTAGTAATTTTTACTTTGCCTCCAGCACACTAATTGAATACAGCAGAGCAGAACAGCAGGGGACAGAGACAGAAAACACTGAGTCCTGACAAAGTCTTTCTCTAGGGGTAGGTGTTCCATTAGCATCTCTTATTAGACAGCAAATGCTAACTGCCCACAGACAGTGAAGCAGTAAGATCATTCATAGATTGAAAACCATTGAATATGTACATCTATGGATATTCAGACAAGTGCGGAAATCCTGGACAATGTTGTAGGCCAGGTTGCCTATTCAAAGCACTGACATTTTAATATTTAGTTAGAAAACACTAGTTTTGAAGAGACTGGAAGCACGTGTATTCTCCCTAAATAAAATTCATCATGTAAATTTTATTTGTCTTCATAATTTATTATAACTGTCAGGATGCTTGTTGTGACCCTGTGAAATCTAGTAAATTATAGTAAATTATTTCTTTTTCTGTTTCTGTTTGACTGCTTTATAGGCAGTTGGAAAATATGTGTTATATTTGCTGTACTACTTTTCCGTGTAACAATTGTAGTACTTGCCAGTGAGAGACTGAGAAGTTAAGAACAAATGCAGAGTTGTATTACAATCTTAAATGCAATTAGAAACAGAAGAATACTGGCCCTTGAAAAGTAAAACGAAAACAGACATGAGTTGACGGTGAAGCTGATTTGTAGGACACTTTTCCTCTTAGGATAATGCTTCTGTCATACAAATATTTGAACATCTGGATGTCGACTAATGTAAGGTACCTATCACTGTATCAGTGAGTCATGTGTTATTAAAGTTTTCAAAGAACTGAAAAGAGAGAGTCCAGAAAAATGCATTCTATTTTCTACACTACAAAAAGTCAGGCATCATGTTCCTTTGTATTTATTCTCATATGCTTTTCATTGTTTACTTATTTCTTGTTTGGGGTAGCATAATGAGGAAATTCTTCTATTTGGAGACACAAACAGGAAAAAAGATAAGAGCCATTGAATTTCATAAGAGTGCTCCTAGAATCTGGATTATACTTCAGTTTTTGTTTATGTAATTATTTTTAAGCTGTCAGTATGTATTTATTTCACAGAGTCTTATGAAGATACAGCAAAACATTAAGTATGTAATAAAATGGAACAAATAAATGGATGCCTTAGTAAATGCAGTAGTTTAAATTTGGTTTTACTTTTCAAAAGTATTTTTAAGTAGTTTTGGCATCAATGGTTTACTAAGCTTCCTGCATTCACTCAGTTTGCTCCAGCAACTTCTTATGACAGCTAATTCAGCTAAATTCCTAGCAACCACTCATGTAAGTGGCAGTGGTGTCCCTTAGGGAGTCTTTGTTTGGGATAATATGGATGACTGCATAATTTGGAGATTGTCTCCTAGGTATTATCCTGCTCCTCCTAAATACATATTGTACAAGGTGCAATCTGCATCATTTCTGATAAAGTCAGATTTTCCTTCTTTTTCTGGGTACAGGTGAATATTGAAGGTATTTTCTCAACCCAGGGGTTGCAATAAGATTTATCTCTCAGTGGAACTATGATTGGATGAGCTGCAGGAAAAGCCTCTGCCCTGTCATTCAATCTTTTACTCATGGTCTAGTTACCTAGTCTCAATGTATAGTTTCTCTGTAGCCCACAGGAGATCACTTTTTGCCATATATTCCTCAACCTCAGCTCAAGCATCCTTCCCAATCTTGACAGCAAGAGCTAAATGATAAAATAGGTGTCTAGACATTGCTATATTGCTGTTCTTAGAAATAAATAGTGTTCAGTCTAGATGCCCTGTAAATAATTGAGACAATCTAACTCTTTGTGAATTAGCAGTGCTTCTGTTCTTTTTAAGGGAAGCTATAAAAGGTATCCAAGCTTTGTGATGTTTCCTTGTTGTAAAATAGATTGACATGTGGGGCTTTTACACTATTACAGTCAAATTGCTGCTCTAAAGACAGTTCATGATTGCAGTATCTTAGAGTACTGTGATTCAGTTTGTCTTTCTGATGGCCTCTTTCCTGCTGCTGCAAATTAACTTATGTATGTTTTGTCAAAGCATATTACTTTGCATATTTTTATTGTTGTTTAATTTATATATATATATATATATATTAGAGTACACTCTCTCTCTGAAGGAAGAAGGGACACATAAGAGTCTCCAGTCTAGTGATCACTAAGAATTCAGAGGTTTTCTTTGATTAACCTCTGTGCACAATGGGGACAATGAATAGCATTTACCAGTCATAGGTAAAACCAGCTAAACAGGAAGTTCTGCAAGGTGTTTGGGGATCTCTGATAGGTAAATAGTGCATATGTGCTGGAGCAGGCAGAGGAGGGAAATGGACAGAGCAAAACGCTAGAGTTGGAAAAAAACAGAAGACGGAAAAAGGAAAAATATCAGATAAAAGAAAAAAAAAAGGCTAGGAGATGAGTGGGATGGTGGAACCAGTTGAGATCATTTGGAGGTGAATAATTATAAAGGATGTGTTCCTATTCAGTGTTAGTAGGGCAAGAGAAGTACACTAGGATGAATGTGTTTGTCTATGTATTTCTAAAGTGGTGAAGCCAAAGGCATTTCTGAACCTTGGGAACCCCCTATGCTGATCAGCTTTCTTCAAACTTCATGGAAAATGAAAATAATACATAAAAATCAAAGAGGAAATATTTTCTCCAATGCATTAAATGGTACAAATTGTCATTTGAAAAAAGGATGTGAAGAAGCTGAAGGCTAAGAACTATAGGTGTGCTAAGTTCTCCTTTAAGAAGTAAATCAAAACTGTTGTTTCAAAATGTTGTGTTCTGCTTGGGGGAAATTTCCCCTAGTCCCTACTCCAATGAATCTTCTCTTTGCTACTTCAGGCATTTGGAATTGACTGGTAAACATCAACTAAGCTGTCTTTGGGGGGTTTTTTGGTTTGCTTTTTGTTTGGCTTTGCTTTGTTTTGTTTTTTACTCTACATAGGCTCATGAACCATGGTTTTGATTATACTTTATAAATGTTCCCTTTGCACACCACCTTTTATGCACAGAAGCATATGTATTCTGAAATCATAAGTCTCAGTATCCAAATGCTGATTCAATCAATATTCTTATTCAGTGAAAATAAAGTACATTTTTGCTTTTATTTCTTAATTAATTCTCCAACATTAAAAAAAAAAAAAGACAACAAACTCAGTGTTGCAATCTGAGTGTTTTAATTTAACGTATTCTGGATGGCTGTAAGTTTTTTTCATTTACTGCTGCTGAACAAGACTTATCTCAGTTTTTTTGCTATCATAGTTGGTGATTTTCAGTGAAAAGATTGACTAGAGATGCAGAGATTGATAATTCCCTGAGTGCAGGGTGAATGTGGGAAAAGAATATACGGAAAATAAACATGATTTTCCCATAGGAAATATATATATAATATTAAACCAGGTGAGAGGCTTATTGACGAAGCTTACCTAGTTTCAGTGTTTAGCAGAAAACAATCTGTGGTGTTCTGAAACACTACTCAGTTGAGTAGTCTTAAATTAGACTATGCTGATCATGAATGGAGACTTTTTCTACTAATAACTGTAAATCTATTGCAAGTTTCTCTATCTTACAAAACCGTTAGGATAACTTTGTTGGGTAGTTTGTCATTATGTTGACACAACATCTGCTTGCATCCAAAACTTTTTGCCTCAAAACTTTTTGCATGAAAAACCCTTGGATAGAGTCTATTTGTTCTCCAGTTCAAATGGCACTACCCAGGAAAGCAATTCTACCATGTGCTGAGCAACGTCAGTTCCTATTAACTCCAGTTTAAGTGAAGAGGCACAGCCCTTCTTAGGAGATGCAAGGCAGTGTCAGCACAGATTCTAAAGCTGAAATTCAGTTCTTTGCAGAAGCTCTGCACAAAGCCTGTGTATCATTTAAGTGCCACTTAATTCTTTATAACGGAGCTCGGAGTGGATTTGAAGAAGCTGATAGGCTTTTTGCTCTCTTGTCTGCAGACGGCTGAATTACACCCCTGGTGAATATACACAGTAAAAAGGCAACTACACTGCCTCAGGAAATACACTATATTCCTTTGCTTTGACTAGTGTAACTCAGTTTCAATTACTCATGAAAATTCTTTGATATTATGCTGATAAAAATTGTTGTACATTTTGCTCCCTTCCTATATTTTCCTACAATGAGCTTCACTCTCATACTGTGATATAATGTGCAAACTGAAAGGTGAAAATGCAAAAAATAGATGTAGTCCTGCAGACAGGAGCAGGGCCTGCCTCGTGGCACTGTGTGTGATGGCCTCTGTTGGTGAGGCTCCTGAAGCAAAGTGAGGGGTGGGCAGAGAAGCAGAATTAAAGGAACGTGAAAATCTGTAATGGGGAAGAGATCCTGGCAGGAAGCAGGGTTGGGAGAGGGCATGGGGGCTGAGGGGGCACAGTTTTGATACTGACTAACTTTAAACCATGTGAGCTCACTAGCTTTTCCCTACAAAAGAAGTTCTGATTCTCAAGGCCTAAATGCATGAGCTGGTTTGTACACAGCACAGAAATATTTTCAATTTTATGTTTTGTAAAATACCCTTGGTGTGTTTTAAACTTGTGTGGACATAGACAATATCCAGAGCAAAAACCCCATGGATTTGTGATAATACTGATAGCAACCAAGCAAACACTCAGAGTAACTCAGAGATATTTTTTTTAAATAAGATTACTTCAAGTTATGCTTTCAGGAAAACCTTCCAGCTGAGATAGTAAAGGATATCTAGTGGATATTTCTGAGTTTAGCTTATTATTCAGACTTTTAGTGATCATTGGTATTGTTGAAACTTTTGTAGAAATAGCCATTTTGTTATGTGAATTAAGAAAGATATGCATGCAAGCAGGTTAGATTTGCTGTTAACATTTTACTGAGTTTTTTCTGTTAAGCCTGTAACTGGATGCATGCCTTCACTGAGAAAGGATGAGGCTATTATCTGTTACAGAGGAGGAGTTAGTCTCAAAAACAGATATAATCCAGATATTAGTAGAGTAGTACCACCGGTGCCCAAGTAGAATCCACATTTCTGTGCATTATATGCTATAAAAATTTAGCAGAGTTGCTTCAAAAAATTGTAGTTATGAATAATTTCACCATTTATTTATATATTTCTTAATTAACAGTGTGAATTCCTGTGTAGACATTTAGGCACTAAAACGGTTTTTATAATTAAAATGTTAATATGAATTTTAGATTGAGCTTCCACTGAAAGAAATCAGGTTGTGTTTATCAACAGAGCTTACCAACAATTATACCAGAGCTGAGGATACAAATTGTTTTGTGTCAAAATATTGAAAAGGGTTTTACTAAAAGACTTTAAATTGCACTTCTGTTTCTTGCCATGATCTAGTGGCGTTGGGAATTGTATTCTTAAGTGGTTACAGACAGAAGTCAGGCTGAATCACATGTTCAGATGAACATAAAGCTGCAACTGCCGCTGGGATAAATGCCTGCTTTTAGTCTCCTTGGACCCCAAATTAATTTGATACGGCATAAGCTTCTTGTACTCTTATTTCACTAAGTATTTCTCCTGTAATTCTCTTTTACTGGGCTTATGATGATTGAAGGTGTGTTATGTGTATTGGTGCCACACGTCAAGAGGAAAGCATGATCTGTGTCCCTGTATGTGGAACAAGTTCTGGTCTTGAATCCTAGTACACTTATGTATAAATTGAAGTGGTAAAGCTTTCTTATAGTCCAGCCAAGAATTGGTGAGATGATCCCTGAAGGAACTGAAGGGATCATTTGCTGCAAACTGCAAGCCTTAAAGTCTGAGCAAAAATAAATTTGGGACACCTTACTTTGTTTAGCATGAGTATTTGGCACCGTGCAAGTGTCTTTCTGTAGATGTATTTTATGGAAAGAATTCTAAACACTCCACTCTATAATATTGTCTCCAGGGAAGAATGAAAGAATAATGGAATACTAGATATTAGTAGTATTGTTTGCTATTCTTTGAGAAGGAACCCAGATACTACAAAGGTGAACTCAAAAGAAGTAGTATTATAGTCCAGAAAGAAGTCTGCAGGTATTAAAACCCCTTCTTTCCCTACCTTGAGGAAAAATTTCTCCTTACAACCCCTTTGCTTTTTCTTTATTGCAGTCAGGGCTCTGTTGTTCCAAGACTACATGCTGTGTATGACCTTGTGGAAATTTTGCAGAAGTGGTTTGCCAGAGACACAAGCATTAAGTGGAGACACAAAACACATTGCACACCACCTTTCTGTTAGAAACCTTCCTAACTGGACTTCTTTTCCGTTGTAGTAATAGGCTGTTTGTTCCTGTCTTTTGCCTCAGCTTATTGTCTCCTTCTCCATGATTTCTCAACCTTTTCTTCATTCAACACCTGTCCTTCTCATGTTCCTAGTTTCTGCCCTTGACTATACCCCTACCACTGCAAGTATCACAGGGTTTCACAATAGCTGTCATTATACTGACCCCTCTAACTGTTTATGATAGCTTTTCTCTTTCCACTGCATGTCTCATGGTTATTTACAGTGCAAGCACTTCAGGATAAGGACTGTCTGCTCGGATTTATAGAGAGTCTAACACTATGGATGCCAGCTGTGGGCCACCATAATGATTAGTTAGGCTAGTAAGTCTTCAACTGTTAGCTCCCCCAAAAAAGTTTCCTTGATTGGAAGGAGCATGAAATCAGAAAAATAGCTAGATTTTATGTTCTTTTGATTAATAATAAAGCTGTTTTTTGGGGTTTTTTTGTTGGTTTTTAACTTTGAAATTAAATTTGTTGGCACAGCAGATGTTGTAAATAATTTTTAAATTGCCTAGAGCTGTCTACATCAAAACTATTGCTGAATTATCAGATAATGAAAAATAAACAACTCAAACGATAAAGTATTTAGAGATAAGTGAAATGTGAATTCTCCTGCCAATTGTTTTTTGTTTTGTTTTTTCTTCTTCCTTTTCGGTTCCATAGCACGAATTATCAAAACAAAACAGTGGTGTGAAATGCTTCCGTGTTTAGAAGGAGAAGGCTGTGATCTGCTAATCAATAAATCAGGCTGGACCTGTACACAACCAGGAGGACGGATAAAGACAACCACGGTAGGTCACTTCCCTCTTCTCTACTTCTGCAATTTGTCATTCACTTTATTTATTGAAAAACAAAGAGTGAGATTTTTAATTGTTTTTCAGCACTTTTATGTAAAGTTTATTGCCTCATAATTAATCTGTGTGCCCAAGTGTGCATGCTGAAATACACAGCAATGTTACCACAAACTACAACATTGGAAAATATAACAAAGGAAAATGTGTAATTCCCATGGTTGCTAAGAGTAGACATTATACCAAGGTTTTCTTATAAGACACCAGTGGCTTAACTAACATTTGTATCCAGCATGAAGACGATATCTTTCAGCATGTTTCCACATACACAAACTTTCTTATGCTGTGGTTGTGTAGGGTGTAAAACTCAACATGTGGTCTAATAGGGTGAAAAGAAAGCTTTCACTGGAAGTTCCAAAGAAAATCTTTTTGCTATTCCAACTATACTGGAAAAACAAGTTGCACAGGTAGATCTTTAGTTTTCAGTGATATCTACAGCAGATATAGCAAAAGATCCCTTTTTCTAGCTTCCTTTGGCCCTGGTTTGTTGATAAATCCCTCAGTTCTCTGATTAGGTGTCTTGGGGCATATGCTTGTAGTGAAGCTGAAAGGATATACGACAGTAATAGTTTCTAGGGCCTATAATGTATCAAACAGATTTCTAGAAAATGTTCTCAAATGCCAGCAATTCTTTGACTTAAAAATTGGAAAAAATCTGAAGAGATATAATAGAGCAATTTTCTGATAGCTTGTTAGGCCTCTTGAAATTATTTCCCCTCCTTATAATCTTTTTTTAGATTTACAGGGAGCTTGAGTGTAATTTAAATAAGTGCAATTTCAAGAATATTTAGTCTTAAAAGTGCTTATCAGTGAGGACTAAATTAATGCCCATCATCCCCTGCACAACTTCTCTGTCTGAGCAGGAGACAGTCAAGAGTATAAAACCTTTTATTGCTGTAGAAAGCCTGTATTTAGAAAATTAACATGATTTTCACTTTTTTTAAAAAGGGAGATTCAATAAGGCTTTATGAGATACCTACAAAGCAAATTTTATGAATTGTGATCACTGTTTTGACGCTTCTGTATTTACCAGGTATAATATTCCTTATGGAAAGGGATATAAAACTTAACTCGTCTCTGAGGTCTTACCTAAATACAGTTTGCCTTTAAATCCTTTGCATTCAAGTTATGTAAATCTTTTGCATTCAAGTTATGTAAGAGTGACATAAAAAAAACCCCCAAAAAACAAGGGAAGGAAAAAAGTTTTTTAAACATTAATGCCAGCTTTCAAGGGCAAGGAGATCTAATACCATAACTTTGTCATATTTGAAATATAATCTTAAATCTTGTTAATTCAGGGGTGTTTTCTGTATCTGAGGTAAACGGAAAACCCATGTACTGTGACACATTGCCAGCTGTCATTTTAGTTCTTTATTTGATGTTTAATGCTAATGGCATGACTGAGTAATGCAAAGTAAGCAGAGGATCTATCCTTCAGTTTCTGCCTTTAATGAAGTGATTCAGATATGCTTTCAGATTAAACACCAGAAGCCTGATTCTGAACTCTTACTTGTCTCTATAGCTCTTTAATGCTATTGACATGAATGGAATGACTCATGAATTTGATTAATGTAAATGAAATCATAATCATTCCCCATCAGTAAAATTAGGACCACGGCAAGTGTAATATTGTGAAACAGACTCTCTGCACACAGATACATCATTGTCATTGGTAAGGGAAGATTTTGCCAGAGAGACAACTGTAGAACAGCTCTGAGCATAAGCCCTCATCTAACATCAAGCAGTCTTCAACAGTTGGTATCACACATGCAGACACACAACAAACACGCAGTACTTTCCAGTCAAGCCAGACTAGCAACTCAGAATGCTTACAGAAACTCGGAATGCAGAAGGAGAGGGGAAAAAAGACAAGAAGAAAAACATATACAAAACCCTGCAATAAACTCTAGCCTGTAATACAATATTAATAACACATAAAGAATTATAAAAAAGTTCTTCAGCTACTTGATTGAAGGGTAAGCTTTGGACCATGGTAGTAGATTTGGAAACTGTGTCATAAGATGACTCCATGAAATGCATGACTGTGATGAAAAGAAAAATAAATTTCAGCAGAAACACTAAGAGGCATTTACTGTAGCGATACTCTCAGATCAACAGCTGCTGATGCAGTAATTTCTACTTCTAATCAACATATATGATTTGCCACGGACTATCATGCCATCATTTATTTATCATGTATTTAAGTGTACTAGGAAGGATTTCTGTCTGGGAAGGGTCAGAAAAATGCCTACTGGGTAATATGGGGAAAAAGATTGTCCAGACCTACTAGTTACTGTACACTGTTCTTAAGTAGAAATAATTTTTGACCACATCTCCAGCAGCAGCCAAATTAGGTCTTTCATTTATTAACTGCTAATTTTGTTAAAACACCTTAATTAATCTAATATCGGCAGCTCTTTCCTGCTGATATAGCTTGCATCTTAAAGATATTTTTGGCAGTAGGTCTTGTGTTATCATACTGATAGTAGGTCATATAGCAGAGATAGCACTGTTTGGTAAATGCTGACAATGATTTGTCACCCATACTAAAGTCAGAACAGTGTTGAACTCTGATGGACTGAGACCAGCTGTTGTGATAATACCAGCTTTTCACATTGATTCCAGGCGGTTTTGTGGAAGTGCAACTTTTTAAGTACTGAGTTTAGAAACAGCATACAGAAGGTTAGGACTTGTAGAGATCTTATAGATAATATGAGATCTTATATATAAGTGAGAATATACTTTAGGAGTCATAGTTAAATATGATTCTTACAAAGAAAGGAATAAATTGGATTTGGTTTTTGCAGATGAGTTAAGCATTCAGTGTTTTTTCTATGAAAATTGCAAGCAAACAGAAAGTAAACAGTCCCGTTGCTGCAAAACAAAAATGCAATTTCTGTAAAATGTTTGGAAAGGGCTGCTGCTTTTTACTGTATACTTTCTGTCAAAATTGTTTACACATTCTGTGCAGAGCCAGATTTTT
Organism: Eopsaltria australis; assembly: GCA_034509425.1. NCBI lineage: Eukaryota > Metazoa > Chordata > Aves > Passeriformes > Petroicidae > Eopsaltria > Eopsaltria australis. The sequence continues at coordinate 34,856 of JAVTVJ010001163.1, read as the reverse complement.
CAACTGGTTGGCACTTTGTGTGATCACCTCTGGAAATAATGCAACCAAATCAGAATTCTCTCCTCACATGAGTAGCAGTGTTTTATATCCATTTTGTGCTCACTTTGCACAGCTATAAATGACTACACAAGGTGCAAGGCAAAGGAAAATCAGACTCAAAGTATGCTCTAAATGGATCTGGATGTCATTTCTGCCCTGTTGTTCTTTCTACAAGGTGTGAATGAACCAAAGATTTTTCATCTGCTAAGAGGCTTTTAGAATTGAGGACTGACTGGGCTAACTGCCAATCTATGTATTAAGAGGCTGACTGTCAATACAAGGAAACAATATGGCAACTTGTAAAAGAAGATAGCAAGAGAATACTACACAATTGTTAGCAATTTTAACATACTAAGTACTTTCATATAACAAATGTCCTTACAGTCACTTTAAAATCTCCTGCCTTAAAAAGTTCTTCTCCTTTTGCTATTCTCATTACTTTTTCAATTATTAATTAAAAATTAAGCTATATGATTTTTAAAAACACTTTGTAATTTTAGTAGTGACAGAAAATATGCCTTTTTTTTAAAGAAGTTGCTGGAGGGCCTTTCAATTTTATATTTCAAGTGTAAAACTTGCCAGTGTATTAGATGAGAAGATGCACGATGTATTGTTTTTACAGGGGAGATTAATTTTTAGCACCCAAGTGTATATATGTTGTCAATGATCCATCACTACCTAATTGTTACTTAATTAATTCCTTCTTCTACATAATGCGATTTCAATGCACGGAGCTTAACAGAACATTCATGCGCCAGTTCCTCGGCAGCTAACCTTTCAAACCTTTGCGATTTTACTGCTAAATTAGATGAAGTGGGAAATTAAGGAATATGGAGAAGCTGAGAGAGCTCACAGTGGATAAAAGGTGTAATTACTCTGACATGGAGCTCAGTGCTTAGCTAGTAAAATTTACTAAGGATCTAGCTTCACCAAGGGACCTGACTTTCTTAATAGAGTTTACTTACACACAGAGCAACTTATCATTCCTCATCATTAATATAAATGATATGCTGGCTGAGTTGGAAAGGCAATTTGTTCCTTACCCTGAAAAATACAACACATATTTGTATTGGTTGTAATTTAAATCATTAATTTTTTTCAACACAGCTTTATCATACATATATGTATGATCAAGGTAACTCAGATAATATATACTGGTTTGATTTTCAACACTGACATATGAGCAATGTATTGTCACTCATACCATTACATTCAGGTAAAAAGAAAGATATATATATGTATGCACATCTACATGCACATATATATATATGTTACATATTTGTAGCATACTTGAAAATTTACTTTTTTTTATACTGAAGATCAGCTGGAAATATCCTAAGGCCATGGTCTAGTGGTCTGAGCTTGGGAACTGGGAACCAGAAACTCCTGAGCTCTAATCCCAGCTCTGACAGTGACTCCCTCTGTGGCCTTGGATAAGTCACTGAACCTTTCTGCCTTAGTTTCCCCAGCAGTAAGATTAATAATTTCTAGCTCCATACATTAGTGAATTTGGAAGTCCTGACTTCACATTTAAAGAGGTTTAGAAATTCAGATTAATTTAGAAATAAAAATACTGTTCCTTATAAATGTCCTTATTGATAATATTCCTGTAATTTTTAGGTATTCACATAATGCTGTATTCCTGTATTTAGCCTCACCTACATTCCAGCTCTGAGTGTTTCTAAATGTGCATTTCACTTCTCCACAGCTCAGCTGATTTCATTTGGTTAAGCTTGTTTTGGAAGTATTTTGACATCCTGCCAGTTCTAGTTCTGTGTCATTCCAGGATATAATACCTACCAAAACAAACTTTCAGGCAGCACCAGATTAGAGCAGTGGAATGTTGCATGCATGCCGTTCTAAATTAAGTTTCACCCTTCCCCTTTGTCAGAAGTGGTCAACTTATGAAACAGATACAATAATACCAATTCTTTACACTTCATAGCCATGTACTTCAGTGTCCACTCTATAGATCTGTCAGCAATTCAACTACTGAGTTCCTTGACTGTCCTAATTGTAACAGGAACACTACCTATGGACCAAGATTACAGAGGAAGCTTTTCAGCAGTCTGGTGTACACCCTCACTTCAATCCAAGTAATTAGTATTCAGAAACAAGCAGGAAATTAGGATCCTAAATTTTTCATTGCTTATAGTCAACTGTTGGGGAATCAGGATCTTTGGCTATATTTACCCTATGGGACTATCTTTGCTTCAAAGTCCATGAACTTAAACAGTTGTGAGTCCCTATGTCTTCTCTGTCTTTTCTTTTTCTGTGTGTCCCTCTTTCTGATGGCATGCCTGCCACTGTCTGTGAGAGATCTTAACAGCAGCAGAAAGGGCTCTCACAAATACACTTTTGTCATGAAATAGATCATTAACTCTTGTGGGTCATCCTCAGACATACTCATTCTTAATTTCTAGTTGGTTGTCTAGAAATCTGGTTTAAGGAAACCTCTAACTTTATTATCACTAAGAATCGTTTGCATTCTTAAGTCCTGCTGGCAGCTCAGTTTTGTGAGCGTTATGCATCACAAAGTCTTTAAAACTAACTCAGGTCTGAGTAGTGTGTTTCTGAAATTGATATTTGATTAAGATTTTCCATGACCACACATAACTGGAAGTTATCCTGAAATAACTTTCACATGTTAAAACATTGATGAGTTCTGCCTTTCATATATAAACACCACATTGAGAAAGGGTGGAATATGAACACCTTCAGCAGAATACCTTTGGCAGATGTTGCTGAGATCAAAAAGTCATGATATCTGCATTTGTGACTGTACATATGAACTGCTAGAACTAGGTTACTTTTAATTAAGATCTCATTCTAATGTAACAGCATATCTGTAGGATCAGTCTTAGTCATTGTACAGTGCTTTAACTGAGCCTTTTAATAGTTTTGTAATTAATTGATGTCTTTCTCAGTAGTATTAATATAAATTTTGAGAGAAAATACCAGTTCTTTACATGTTGTAGCCATGTGCTTCAGTGTCCACTACTATAGACGTGTACTACAAGGCCTAGAGTCAACCTATTTATTTCCATGGCTTACAAGATATTTTAATGCTTTGAGCAGTTTCCATTACTCTCACTGTTTACAAAGGTATCCTAATCTACAAATGGGTCATCATTGACACTGTTAGAACTAGATTATTTTCTGTTATCTTCCAAGCAAGGTAGTATGGGAGTTGGATGTCTTAATTCTCAGAAACGTTAAATATCATGTTGCTCATTCTTGTGTTAAAGAATAGTAGCTTAAGACAATTTACAAGTGGAGTGATAGGATGGTCTTCGTGGCCCCGTGTCTTAAGGACTATAAGCACAGAGAAACCTAAATAGAAATAAAATCCTCATGAAGCTGAAGCATCTCATGAAGGGGCAGTGCTATTCCTTCAAAATACACAGGTTCTCCTGCATGTTAATAATGCTTCAACTAGTACAGTCTTTTCAAAGCTGTGCACTTCTTTGTCATACCAATGAATTGAAACCTGCACATTCTATTTTCCATTATCCTTATCAAAATACACTTCTTTACGTCAAATAACTAGTCTTCAAGCCCTAAGCCAAAATGCTAGCAAAGATTTTGTGATTTTGTAGACTTTAGGTTGAAAGGAGCTGTCAGATATTAAAGAACCACCTTAAAGAGATTAGCTGCCTTCCTCTGTCATGAATGCTGAATACTGGTTGTATTGATGTTCAGTGATCCACATTGCCTGAAAAGAGACCAAAATTTACACTAAAAATAACTTGTGGTAAAACGGCATTCTAAGTGAAATCATAATTTGTTAACATCTCAAATAAATCCTTGGAAGAAATTAGGGAAACTTGTTTTGTTCTTCACTTTTAGAACACGTCTTTTCAGATTGTAGTGAAGAATTATAATATACTAATTTCTTTTTTCTTTATAAATTACAGAAAATATGAATGCCCACTTCTGTATGGGCTATTTCAAAGATATTGCAATTACTGTGCAAATAAATAAACAGAATTTTTAGATAGATAAGAGTTCTAGAGAAATGTTTTTCAGGATTCCAATATTCATATTGGGTGTTCTAACATGCAGTCCAATTTCACTATGCTAACTTAGGGACAGACCAGCTTTAGATTCAGTAAGGTAAGGTTAGTTTCTGATTAATGCTTACCAACTATGGCTTTTCTTCATTATATAGATGAATCTATATTTAAAAGCAGTTACTGCACTGTAAAATGAGCTACATTTTGATCCATTTGAGGCCTGAACTGTCACTCTCAGTAAGTAAATAAAAGCTGTTTCTACCCAAGACAGTAATAATAATTTCCAATCATCTATTTCATGGTTTTGTGAATTAAATTATGTTTTCAGTAAAAACACCAAGGAAAACCTTTGTTGTTTTTTTCTTCCTATATTTTGAAACCAGAATTCTGAAATGTTAATAAAACCACATCTGTAACTTGGCAAGTTCATTGTCTACTGTATCATAGTGCGAACCCACACAATAAATTGTGGATATCTAAAAATGTGGATATCTAAAAAAATGTGGATATCTAAAAAAGAGTACAAAGGCTTTAAAAGCTGCATTCTAAGGAATGCCTGAACCATTACATTGGTCCTGATAAACAGAAAATACTTTCATTTGAAATTCTTTCCAAATTGCATAATTTTCCAGGACACCAGTAGGATATATAATTAGGAATATAGGATTAGGAATCTCTTTCATATCCCCAAAAGCAAAAGGAAGAGCCTAAATTTAAAAATTGAAGGCTCCGGGCATAGAAAATTCACACCTATAATGGACGGTTCAAGTACGTGCCTGGAAAATTTGCAGGCCCATCAAAGAGTGCATGTGCAGAGCTTGATACTAGATTTTTTTTTTTTTATTATGGTTTAACACCCTGGTCACCATTTGCATTGAGATAAACATTTGCAAATACTGAAATAGCATGGTAAGTGGTCTAAGAAATAAGCATGTTAAGAATTAGTACTGAGATGGGCTAAAAGCAACAGATAAACCGAATTCATATTATTAATGGTGACATTGGGGCTTTTTGTGTTTTGACAATTCTTAGCATAACAGATAGACATTCTAAATGTGATTTAATTTCTGCAACTTATTATTTCAGTGTTTTCAGATACTTAAGGATATTGATGACATCTTGCATAGGGTGAGCATCCATAACATAGAACCTATAAACCAGCTGCAAGTCAGCCAGAAGGTGCTGCTTCACTAATTGACTGTGTTAAGCAACTAAATCTCATTCCTCATCTGCTAAATCAGACAATTTGAGATGGTGCTGTTCACTCCTACCATATATGCTTCATGATAGATTGATATTGTTTGAAAGTTCTGATTTCTTGCATGAATATGGGAAAATCAATTTTCATTTAATAAGTGTCTTCAAAGAGAGACTATCTGAGGAAACAAATCTGGAGATTACTTGTACAATTTCTTGCTGTAAGTAGCATAACACACTGTATAAGAAGGGATTCAATAGATGCTGAAGGCCATGTGGTTGAATTGAAGGGATCTACAGGATACATTGTGTATGTGGAAAAAAAACTAAATTTGGTAATGCGAACAAGGAAGAAAGCTGGAAAGACTAATGCAGAACTTAGTATATGTTATATAAAACATGTTTTTTGTGAGCATGTAAACTTATGAAAGCTGGAAACTGGTATGTCATATCAACACCAAGAATTTAAAATGCTAAAATTCTTACACACAGATTTTGCATAATGAAAATGTTCATGACACAAGTGTTAGAAGATGAAGTTGTCACACATGTATATCCCTTTTGAAACATTTCCATTTTTAAGAATATCCCTAATGATTTCTGTTAAATCATGCAAAGCAACCTAGAATTCTAGAAAAAAAACAGGCAATGAATAAAGAAGATGAAAAAGGTGTTTTAGTTCAGGGATTTTTATAATAACATTTGACACATTTTTATAATAACATTTCTTAAAACCATACTTGAAAATTAATTCAGAAAGGCCTGTCATATTGAGAACTGTCATTTCACCAAGATATTGATGGAGGACCTGTGAACAGTGCATAATAACACTTAACAGGAGTGTATTGATCTAGGTCGAGGTGGCCCAGGAAGTGACAGACTTGTGAAAAGTCTAACATTATTTTATTAAGAATGGTTTCAAATGCATAAAATATCTCGAGCTGTTAAGTGTTATTGAAAATCTGTGAAAGGTAGACACATACCAGACATTTCTGTTTTCCAGTATTCCCCTGCTATGTTTTCATTAACCATTTGGAATAGAAATACTCAGTAACATTATGTCTGCACGTAAGTTTCTTTACCTTGAGAGCAGACCTTAAGGATAAAGTTGACAGTTTTTTGATCTAGTTAACTCCTGCCTGCGAGGTTTTGTTTTCAGCTACTCCTCCTGGTCACTTGCATATGAGCATGCAGGGGTATGCAGAAATACAATTCAGTTTGCATTGTCATAGGAAAGTGATAGCTGAAAGCTGAGGCAATTCCTGTTTTCCATTAGATCTTAGCAATCTCATTACATGGATGAGACAAGAGGTTGAAAGTGAATAAAACTGGCTGATCCAAATAGAGCCAGGGAAGGGTGGGACAGTAAAACATCAGCAACATATAGAATAAGACCTATTCTTTCAACTGACAATGCAGCTTCAGTTTAAATCCAGACTGTCCCATTCCTATTCTCTCACCTTACTCTGTTTGTATATGTCTGACCTCTGTTTTGGTCACGCACTAAGTATTTGTGGAAACGTCCGGGTTGCAAAATAGGTATCACTTTTTTCCAGGTTAGTTTTCAGCCACATCAGCTTCTGATTGCAATACGGTGGATTAAATTATTCTAGGCCAAAACCTGTGGGGTCTGAGTGTTTCTATTACATAGTTCCAATGCCTTTGGGCCATCAACAATTGCTGATGGATACCTAGTTAGCTTTTTTCAGCCAATACTGCTATTCTTCCCCATTTGCACTTACCAAAGAACTCTGAAAATTGCCTCTGAAGTAAAGACAAAGTGCATTAAATACATCCCTCGTGTGAAATGCACCAGTGTACCCCTGCATGAAGGGGATAAGAGGTTTGAAAGTCCATGTCCTAATCTGTGGATGATGTACTTTTCTGGACCAGGGCTTTTAAAGGTAGCATCTCTACTTTCTAATATGTTTACTTTCTTTTTTTTTTTTTATTTTTTTTTATTTTTTTTCTCTTTTATTCTTTTCCTTTTTGTTCCTACCTCTTTTCCTTTTTCCTCCATGAAGTCATGAGAATTTTCCCTTACAAAACAATTCTTAGAATTGTTCTTGCCATAAAAGAATGAGATATTTTGTGGTGTGGCAATGTCAGTTATGTAAACAGTAAAAGAAAGTTGTCAGGGCTATGGGAGGACTGATACTTAGTTCTTATAATAGTAGAGGTAACATGGGAAAGATCAGACACAAGTATTTTTCACTAGTCTCTTATATTTGACACACTTGGGCTTGAATAAGACATAAATTATATGATGAAAGTTCTTTCTAGGCATTGCAAATTTTGAATTGAATTCACAGCTGGGCACATCCTAAATGTCTGAGCCAAGGACATGAGCAAATATGCCCAGCTTTACTATCCAGCCTGAAGAGTGGGTACCTATCCGGACCCCCACCAGGACATTGAAATTTCTGTCCCCAGTGGCTTTGCAGTAAGATTAGGTATCTCCAGAAGAAAATTAAATCTCCTCAGGTTTTTTATCCAGTGTCAATATTAAAATGTATCTATGTTTCATGGACAGAGGTCTGTGTCCTTTGTACTTTTCCCTGATGGGTGTCAACTATTGAGCTTGGAGAAACTATCCTGTCAGTTCTCCATGCAACTTCAGAGTTGCTTCACAGTGCTTGAGTTTTTGAAAAAGTAGTGAAAAAATACCCTGATTTGCCTGGTGATGATGGTGTTTTCCTGGAACACAGGAACAGGAGATTCAATCACTCTTGCAATAAATAGATCTAGATGCATCCCATGATAGTTGGTCTACCTAATGGACTGATATGCAAATGATGGATTCTCCTGTTGTCATTATGGTTGCTTGTGTTACTGCCATGTCTATCCTGACTCAGCCTGGTGGTTTCGCCAGACTTCATATTTTTGTCTGCTGAAATCTGGAAATTAGCTGAGGGGCCTCAGTTTAGAAGGTGAATGAACATTTTTTACGTAATACTAACTTCAGAGAGATCTAATAAACATAAATTCTAAAAGACATGCAAATTAAAAGATTGAATTTGGAAGGTTTAGGTGTTTATCATCTAAGCTTTTAGGTGCCTTGCCTTTTCCTGTCATGTTACTAGCTAGGCGATCATGGTGATCATTGCAGAATTTTCTACTGACTTCTGAAATTTTTTCATAGTAAGTTGCTATTTGTGGAAAAAGAAGAACTTGGAGCCATTAGGAAATCTGAACAGAGGATGTGGATATCTTGGCTACCGCAGGCAATCCAGAGGATCAGATTTACCCATATAGTGCTGCAGTAAACATGTTCACTGGAGGCTGGGGGAGTGATGCAAAATGCATTTGAGGGAGGAAGCTTCCAAGTGTTTAAGTTTGATGCCTAGCTTTATTTTTATCGTCACATTTTATGTCTTTATTTTTAAATCAAATCATCCCCTGTTACTCTCATTCCAGAAGACATTTTGACATGGAGAGCAGCACTGCTTTCACCTCCATTTCATTAAGTGCATACTTGCACTTAATCATCTGATTTTCAGTAGGCTTTGTTATGTTAAATATCATACCTTTCATCTTTGTTTTTCCTCTGTGAACTGCTGTTTTCTCTTTCTTCTTATTCTTGATGTAACTAACTCTACTGAAATCAATGGTATGACATGAAGAATAAGTGTGTGTTTTCATAATAATGCTAGATATGTCTTCTAATTACAATCTGAACGCTTTCTCAAATGTCTGTGTTTCATCAGTAGTTTCTTTGTCCTTCTTAATAAATGATAAAAAATATAAGACCACTGGCAGATGTTTAAAATCAAATACAGAATTCTTTGGCAGCATACTATGCAGCTGTTCTGCTCAAGGAAGTGTGAAAATGTCTCTACCTGCATTGCTGAAATAGTCACACTGTTCTGATGGGTTGTCATCTGGCTCTTATGAGAGCAATGTATATACCTAGTAATGTAGAAATCCACTTCCATTCTATCCCCTAGAAGTAATATTTTATTTTTCATTTAGGAACATCAAAATTGAACTGGGTCAAGACATCCTCTTATGGTGTGTTTTGTACCAAGCTTTTATTTGTTTTTGATTCAACATATGAAATAAAACTCTAACACTAACAAAAGAATAGTTGTCTTTTTAATGCTGAACTTAAAGGAAATCACGTGACAAAATCACGTCCTCTGCAATATAAACATTTTGATGAACATCAGAAATGCATAATTTTATAATACATTTTTATTTTAAATGCCTCAAATTAATGGACTTTAAAATGAAACAAATTTTGAAGCACTTCCCAAAGTGTTCCAGATGTTGCTGACAAAGCAGTCTGTATTTCAAGATTATTTATATTGGAAGATACAGTACTGAGCATATTTGCTAGCTCTTAACAAAATTATTGAAGTACATGGAATTTGCATAGACATAACACAATTTTTGAAAGGAAAACAAAAAATATCACAAACAAAATATCTGCCATATAAATGTCTGTATGCATGCAAAGACTTCTGCCATGAAAATGAGCATTGCATAAAAATTTGGCACCATAGCTTGGAAGAGTACTGTAGCTAGGTTGTAAAGAGTGAAATATCTGCAGAGCAGGATTTATATGGCTTTTCAAGGAAATCTTCATTACAGTATTATTCAGCTTAATCAAAATCTGAACAAAACAGAAAAAAAAAAAACCAAAAACAGAGCCACACTTATTTGCAGGCCAGGGATATTAAGGATAACAGTAGGACTTCTATAGATATGTTGCAAGCAAGAGAAAGACTAGGGATAAATGTGGGCTCTCTCCAGAAGAAAAAGAGAGACCTTACTACCCTGGAAGGAGAGAGTTCTGAGTTTCTCAATGTTGTGGTCAGGGGCTCATTGTCCACGTGTCAAGTGGAGCCCCTCAGGGGTCACTACTGCAGCCAGTACTGTTCAACATCTTTGTTGGTGATGTGGATGGTGGGATCAAGTGCACCCTCAACAAATTTGCTGATGACACCAAGCTGTGTGGGGCACTCAACACACTGGAGGGAAGGGATAATGCCATCCAGAGGGACCTGGACAGGCTTGAGAAGTGGGCCTGTGTAAAGATCATGAAGGTCAATAAAGCAAAGTGCAAGATCCTACAGCTGGATTGTGGCAATCCTAGGCACAAATACAGGCTGGGTGAAGGAGCTTGGGTGATTAGGAGCAGCCCTGTGGAGAAAGAATTGGGGGTGTTGGTTGATGAGAAATTCAGTATGAGCCAGCAATGTGCACTTGCAGCCCAGAAAGCCAACCTGGTCTGTGTCAAAAGGAGCACAGGCAGTAGGTCAAAGGAGGTGATTCTCCACCTCTGCTCTGCTCTTGTGAGACCCCACCTAGAATACTGCATGCAGTTCTGGTGTCCCCAACATAAGAACTGTTGGAGCAAGTCCAGAGGAGGGGCACAAACCTTATAAGAGGACTGGAGCACCTCCCTTAACAAAGATAGGCTGAGAAAGCTGGGGCTGTTCAGGCTGGAGAAAGTTGTGTGCAGACCTCGTCGGATCTGTCCAGCATCAGAAAAGGGCCCGCCAAGAAGCCAGAAAGGGACTCTTCATCAGGAACTGTAGTGGGTACAAATTGAAAGAGGGGAGATTTAGGTTAGATATTAGGAAGAATTTTTTTACTGTGAGGATTGTTAGATACTGGAACAGGTTGCCTGAGGAGGTTCTGGATGCCCGAACCCTGACAGTGTTCAATGCCAGATTGGATAAGGCCTTGATCAGCATGGTCTGGTGGGAGAAATCCCTCCATATGGCAGGGGCAGTTGAGATTTGATGATCATTAAGGTCCATTTCAACCCTCTTACATTCTGTAATTCTGTGGCCCACAGACTGAAAAGCCAATACTTTGAGAAGGGACTAGTAAACCTCGTCAGAAAAAACTGAGTTAGGAGTGCTAAGTAATAAAATTAGTGTGTTATTGTTGATGTTTGCAGACAGATTTTTATTGATTGATTTTGTACATATCACATGTTTTCAAAGTCTGAGGTTGTTACGGCTTTGCTGCCAAAATGATACGCTGGAAAGATAACACAGCTCTTAAGAGTTCTATAAATAATTCAGCAATTCCTTCTACTTTTGGGGGTTTCTTTTTTTTTTTTTTTTTTTTTTACTTGTTTTGTTTTTAATGAGGCCTTGATTCAGGCACTGCTCTACTCACAAATCATGTATAGGTTGTAAAAATGTTGCTAGTATCAACAAGACTGAAGTCAAACTGTGCTGTATTGACTACAGCATCAAGTATGAATTCTTGGTGCGCTTTAAATTGTCAACATGCTGTATTAATAAAATTGCATTGAATTCTCTGTCCATTAGTTCAAGAATAGTCAACTAAATTCATGTTCAGAGAGAAGAATGTTCCCAAATAAACCTTCTCATTTCCTTTTCAGTGATAGTTTTGTTCCTACTTACAAATGCAGGGGTAGACAATAATTATGACAGGAAGATAAAATCATAGAATTGGTTTCACTGGAAGAGACCTTTAAGATCAAGTCCATTAATGTAATACTGCCAAATTCGGCACTAAACCACGTCCCTAAGTGCCACACACATATTTTAAATGCCTCTGGGGCTGGTGACTCTGCCACTTCCCTAAGTAGCCTCTTCCAATGCTTGACAACCCTTTTGGTGAAGAAGTTTTACCTGCTATTCAATCTAACACACACATATCCCCTCACCATCCTGCCCCTTCAGTGAGGCCATTTCCTCTTATCATTTGTTTTGTCAAAAGAGACCAACAACCACCTGGATACAATCTCCTTTCAGATAATTACAGGGAGTGATAAGGTCTTTCCTCATCCCCCTTTTCTCCAGGCTAGTATAGATCTTTGTCTCTAACCATATATTCCTGCACATGAGGGCACCTGCAAGGCTCAGGATTAGCCAGCTTTCACTCCTCACAGCTGGCTCTGGCCTATAATGTGATCCAGCCCTAGAAGACTTATGTGTGGCCTGTGCTTTCAAGGAAGCCAGCAACTGAAGCAGAAGTGATTTGCATGAATTTTCCTCAGCAGGGTAAAATTTTCCCATTTTATTTTTCTTTTTCCATGATAGCAGGACTGAAACCCCATTCCTTTACCTTATTTGCTGATGGCAATGTTTTTTTTCTGAGTCTTGCTAAACATGGAAAATCAGAATTTATTGAGCTGGATTCTGTAATATTCTGTTGACCAGCATTACATAGGTATATTTCATCATACTGAACTCTATTATAACTTATCATAGAATGTAAGAAAAATCTAGGGTTTTCACTGCTAGTAGATAATAGAAGAAACAATTAAATTACAGGTGGTATGGGGAGAATTTTTTGTTCATAGAATGTGTGTAAAGTTCTGTTGCTGATGAATAATGAAACACTTTAAAAGATCTTTAACCTTTTCAGTAAATGAACAGCATCCATAAAAATAAAGCTGAGTTCTGTAAAAGCCCATAAGATAGAGATAGTACTTCTCACAAGTTATTTCCAAGTGAGTTATTCTTAAGGGGCCTAATATAAGTGCAGAAAGAAACTAATAGGTTGTATTTCTTAAATCTCTGATACTATCTGGAACAATATCCTTTAAAAATGGTATTCCATTACGAGACAATAAAAAGATGAAAGAATAAGATAACTGCACTTAAAGATTATTAACCCCGTAAAACAGGATGCATTTCTGGTTTTGTGGCGTTGATAGTACATGTTTCAGTAGAATATTTTGGTCCAACTGTGCCTCTTACCACCAGTAATTTTCCCATAGCTCTTATAATTGCCACCATAAAACTGTATACTTTCCTGCACCTAGCATCTAGAGGGGACTCCACAGTGTAGATGACAAGAGTCAGAAGTAAACTGAGGGTTGGAAAGGAGCAAAAAGTATTAATGCACTAATACAAAAATGATTAATAGAACTACACATGCCAATGCCCTCCTAAAACTTTTCTGGAGAAATCTCTTGGAAAGTTTCCTGCAAAATCTTAGATTACCTTATTGGTATTGTTGTTCCTGCGGTGTCTCCTGCCAACTCAGGCAGGTTTCACGTGCGATGGTTATTGCCCCAGACAGACAGTGATGCTTCAGTTAATGTCTTGCTGTAGATCCCCACTGCTGCTTAATCATGCACTGCATATGAAATATTAGAAATCTCATGATCACTTCTGAGTCCTCTGAAGATAACACTGCCCTGATAAGGGTTAATCAGAAAGTTTTCATCTACAGTGTCTAGTCAGTTGGGTCATTTGAATTAGATCTTCATACAGAGATGACAGTGACCCAGTGATCTAAGGGGCTGCTGCTTTTTGAGTTCTCTGCCTCCCCTAGAGCCAGAGCAAGCTGAATTACATGACTTGGTCACAGGATCTTTCTAGGAGGAATCATTTGTCTTTTATAATCCTATGGAACCATTTCCTCTAATATTAGGGTGAACATGAAAAATGCATAAAGTACAAGAAATACGTAACCAATATGAGAAGTCCACCATCTATAGTTAGTTTCATTAAAAAAAAAGTTTATTTTGCTACTTGATTTGTTAGTGATGGAGATTTTACTGCTGATAACTTTTTGGAAGTAAAAATTTCAAAATAATTCATGATAAAGGATCATCATTAATTACAATAATCTTAGTAAAAGTGCTTGTTGAAATAGGAGACAGGAATGTATCTTATATGTCATTGGTAATGCATGATAATAAAGGCAGATAAGCAAGAATTTTATGAGCCAAGGACTAGGTCTTCCATTAATTTATGTGAGGAATGTCACATTCACATTAAAATTATTTTTGGTATACATTTCATTTTTGTCCTTGGGAAAGTATGTGATGAATCTGAAACATAATTTTAAAAAAGAAAAACCTACAAAGGATAAGTAGTTGAAAAATCTGTAATGTTAATAAACTGTTTTTCAGACTGATCTTATGATTCAATATTAACTTTGTAGGTTATATTAATGTATGGTAATAGTTCTTCTCCTGGGAAGTGTGTGGAATAGGGTGTGGGATCCCACATCTGATAGGGTGTGGAATATACACATGGAGATGGCTAGGAAGAGATCATTCTGAGATGGTTTCATTTGAATGGAAGAGAAAGGTGGGTGAACAGCACAACAAGTTGAAAAATCAATATCTGTTAAACAACCTGCTCAATACCCAATCCACTGGCTGCCACTGCAATGCTGACAGCTGCAGTGGCCCATGGGAAAGTGGTTTGGTACAAGGTGTCTCTGGTCTTTGTTGTTTCAAAACTTGTTTACCAAGGTTAAGAGCTGAAAGTCTTGGTGATTTGGTTTCAGATTCCTGAATCTAACCACTCACTTTTGGCACAGTGGCTTTTTTGGATTTGGAAGCTTGCAAATGCATAACATTTTGCATTTAGGTTTTCTGAAATACAAGCAGTTATTTTTTGTGAAGCAGAAGAATGCCTGGGGCAAAGGATGTGGACAAAGGAAAAGAGCAAAGAGATGAGAAACCTTGTGGATGATAGATTGCTGCCACATGGCTCTGTGGAAATAAAGAACTGCAAATTAAAAAGGTTGTCAACAGTTATTTGTCTGTAGGACTTTGCAGAGGCGGGTTGTTTCTAAGGACTTGATATTTTGTTGTGACTTCTGCAGATCTGAAATGGATCTGAACTGTCTGTTTTAAAAATGTTCAGATTCACAGACTATAGTATCAAATCAGATCTGTTACTATTACATAGGTTATACACTTCACTCCCGGTAGGGGAAGACTATATAGTTGTTTTTTCAAGCTGAATAAAGACTTTAGTATTTAATTTATTAATACAAATGGATATTGAGTAAAACAGGTCAACTGGAACAAAAATCTGGCAGTTGACTATTAAGCTGAGATTTCTTTTGTAAGGTCTGAATGGATGATACTTATTGCATCTTTGCTCAAGCACACTATGAATATAATTGTAATATAATTTCATTTTACATCAAGAATTGACACCCTTCAGAATATTTTTCATTTTTGGCAGATTTTTATTTTCAAGAAAACATTTTCCCAGTTAAAAGTTAGTCAAACAACAATGTTCATCTAAATAAACAGGGGCTTAATATTTGTCGCAAACAGTCAACAGCAATTGTTCCAGAACCTTCCGCATGTTAGTGTACATAAGGGTATGTTTTTCATCAGCTTTAATAGATTGTTCCTTGTTTAAAATTCCACGGTTCAGTTTGGATGATGGAAATGAAGAAATGTGAAAAATGCCAAGGAAGGTGATGCTGTAGTCTAGGTTATTCATCTTGGAGCTTCCCAGAGCAATGAATTACTGTCTGATGGAGGTAATTTCTTGTTCTAGGTCCTGGGCTAACAGATTACTTGAATGACTTAGCATCACATTTCCATCTTCTCCCTCTTCATGTTCTATGCAATTATGCCGTAATGACACTCATTGGCTTCTCTTAAATGCAAAATAAGTGAAATATACTGTTTTATTTATTGTACCAAATGAAGGAAAAAAAAAAGCAGTTTTCATTTTCGTGATATGAAAGATGTTGAGGGATTCTACATCACTGCAGATGTTAGCAGATTTGTGCCATGTAAATTGGGTATGTTAATGATGTTACAAAATGTTCTAATCAGTGTTTATTCTGTCATATTTTATTTATATTTGTTTTTCAAAATGTATGTGCATATGGTACAGGAACCTTGAAAAATCATAATAAGGCCGTCAGATTGAAATACAGATTTTAAGTTAAGTATGGAGATACGTGTTTTAATTAAAATTGTTGGTAAATATATATTATGGATACTCAGAGGAGTCCTTCTAATTTCTTTAACACAGTAATACTTTAAAATATCTCTTCTTCAATGATAACAGAAGTCCCTTTCAACATAAACTGGCCAGTGTGCTTGCTAATAATCCAGGAAAAAATATACTGACATTCTTTAAAAATACCTAAGAGATAATATTTACAATTTTTTATTCAAACTTCTAAGCTGTGCTCTTGGAAACTTTTCAGTATGGTTCAGGCTGTGAATATAAACTTTTATAGCTTATATTGCAAGGAATATGGATGATAGCCATTAGGTTGCTTCCTAGGAGTTAAACACTGTGTTTTCCATTGCTTTTTAGATTGAGACTGACCATAAAAATGTTTGCAGTTTTCTGGGGAGTTAAGTGGAATTTAGGTTAGGCACAGTAGATTATAGAGAAGCTTAGGCAGAAGAAAGAGAGGGTTCTCCCCAGAGCACATGCTTCCCTATGTATCAGTGTCAATGCACACACATTGATATTTAATATAAAAGCACAGGGAAAGTTGAGATCAAACTGAGAACTGGGTAGAGAGTGAAATGATTTCAGGACTAAGTAAAGCTGGATATTAGATGATGTCTTGATGTAAGATGTCTAAATATAATTTTTAGACATCATTTAGTTTAGTCTACTATTCCTAGGAAGAGAAGTATTTCATTTTGTATTCTGAATATTATTGCACAGCTATACCTTTGAATCTCTTCCGTAGGCATTGTATCACAGTAAGCCTAAGTGATACACAATTCATGCACAGAACTTACTGGTAAGTTATGTCATCCTAGAAGTGTTTTTTTGAAAAAGAAGAAACAACTAGAGACTGCAGCATTGTTTGGTATTTTTGTACTTAGCCCTCACACAGAAGTACAGAATATATTTTTTGTGGCTAAAAAGAAAGAATATATTAATAGGCAAGTAAGCTACACATTGCAGTTTGAAATCTATTCTGTTTTGTGCGAAAGAAATTATTTTCAGTTTATCTCTTCATATATGCAGTTCTGTTGGAGGGTAGAAAGAAGATTTTTGTTGGTTTTGGGTTTTTGTTTCTTTTCTATCTTCACAGTCTTTTCAAGAACTTATTTTAAGTGTTTTCTTACAGATTATCTACATAAGTGTCATTGATTAAGTTTTGTTTTGTTTATTTTTTTTAACTGTACAAGTTAATCGACTGAGTGTTAATGTATGAAACTTGGTCAGGGCACTAAGTCATAACAGGATTTATGGTACAAATCCTAGAGATATCTTTATTTATAGGGTCTGTGAGTTAAACCATGATACTACAGAAATCAGAGGAAGTCTACCTGTTCCCTTTATTGAAGTCAGAACTTCACCTCAGATTGAAGAGCAGTACAGTCTGCCCAGTGTCATGTTGCAT
The DNA here is from genome assembly GCA_034509425.1 of Eopsaltria australis. Taxonomy (NCBI): domain Eukaryota; kingdom Metazoa; phylum Chordata; class Aves; order Passeriformes; family Petroicidae; genus Eopsaltria; species Eopsaltria australis. The sequence goes on along the minus strand of JAVTVJ010001163.1, from coordinate 17,526 downwards.
TTGTCTCCTTGAGACAACTGAAGGTGTGGTATTAAAATTAAATATATTGACAATGGTGCTTGAGGAGTAAAACTAGTAGGGAGATGGATTTGCTGAAACCTAACTGCAGTCACAGAAAATAGACTAAAGCAGGAACTGGCAGAACTGAACTAGCTATTTAAAAGCCTGTCTGTTTATGAGAAACAGATGTGTTTTTTTTGTTTATGTCATGTTTTTTCTTCTGCAAGTTCGGTGTAACAGTTATAGCCATCTTTGGATCTCTCTTGAGCTAACACTACAGTCACTTGCTCAGCAGATAACCTCTGCAGACCATGACCTTAATAACATTTTAAAGGTAATATTTATGCAAAGATGAACACTTCCGGAACAATTTCTCCAGTGAATGACAAGCACACACTTTTCTCAGACCATTCTCATTGTTTTGTTTCAAAGAGAGGTATTTTTCTAATCAACTAATGAAGAATAATACACGATTTTGAATTTTTTGGTTGTCTTCTTTATTTTTCATTTTTGCTAGTTTGGACTTCTTTTGCAGCATTGAAAGACAGCTTTGGATGTTTCTAATTGAGGGTTTTTATTATAACCATCATTCATCTTAACAGTAGTGAAGGGAAAATGCAAATAAATACCTCTAATAAGCTTCTTTGTTTTTTTCTGTATACCAAAGAGATTCTCATCCTGTATTATTTACTACTGTACTGCTGCTCCACAGCTGTCTTCTGTATAACAGGAGATGAAAAATCACACTTTATATTGTGGGAGAGTGGCTTTAAGAACACTTGAGAGAGAACATTAAAATATTAAAAAATCCTGGCTAATTGTGTAAGTACATGATCTAAGTGCTTCCCCTAGAATTCCAGATAATTTTATTTGATCATGTCAGCTATTAAGATGAGTTTGAATACTCGATTTCCTAGCGAAGAATAATAATGTCTAGAGATTTCATTCATGGTTTCTCATCTTTGCAAATTGAGGTTGCCTTTCCTTACCTTAATATGTAAATGTATCCATGTGCCCTGGCAGCAACCCAACGTGGTAATAGCCTGGACCTAGAACTATCTGCAAGGTTCTCTGATTTTTTGGCTACTCTTCTGCTTGATAATAAGTGAACTTATAGGGATGTTGTTACAACACTTTGAAGTGAATAGACAAATACTAGTTCCAATTCTCTTCTTTTCATTTCCAGTTGTCACTGTTGTGTTTTTGATACATATTTAGCATATTTTAGTATTCCATTGGCTAAATCAGTCCTCCATGGCAACCAGAAATCAAAGAAGCAATGAACAGAAGTCTGGAAAATTTGAAATGCAGTCTTGTATGTGAGGAAAAAAACCTGGGCATTTGTACTCCACAACTGTCAGTTTGAAAACCCTAAAACTTACTTTTTTCAAAATGTGAAGAAATTACACATTAACAATAGAGAGAATTCATTTTCTGATACATTTTGGATGCCTTTTTTTTCTGTGTATCAGCATGGGGTTTCACTGCAGATTTTGATCTTGACCAGGATGTCACAATTGCGAAGAGAATATAAGTGTTTAGAGAACAGTGTTTTATTACTGCAGAACACACAGTTTGGGGAATTGATCATTTTTCTTCTTTCCCCCTTGTGGTTCAGCTTTTGGCAGGTCGTCTTGCTGCACACAGAGACTGATTGATCTCTCACTGCATGAAAATGGCAGGTGCTTGTTAGGCCCCCAGTGGGACTTACTTCAGTCTGCAGTGATTCCTCTTTCTTCATACAGTATTGTTAATAGATGCCATCTTTTGGTCTCTTAAGCTTTAACCAGTAAACAGAATTGAACCTATTACATATATCCAGCATTCCATGTTTTAAATATGGTGCTTTAGTGCATGATTGCAGTCAGTGCACTGGAGTTTAAAAGGGAATAAGTACTTCCCAAGAGATAAGATTTTGCTGTTTAAATTATCTGCAGTCTACATCCCACAGAAATAAAACCTGAATAGATAAGATTTTAACTCAACATATTACCTTCCCAAGTGACAAAATTAGAATGGATGCTATGTTTTTAAAAAACTGTGGACTCATGGATAAAGAAACACACTTCTTGACCAAAGAGAAATGAATCTTCATTTAGGAGTTTTTGCAAAAATGTGTTTGAATCACAGATCTGTTCATGATGCTCATTTTTTTCACTTAAGTTGTTGGTGAATTAGCCTGGTATTTTCTCTGAATCACTCACTAAGTTAATTTACCCTCTAATATTAGAAGCACTAATTATGAGTTAGGTTGTTCTGTAAGTTATTCGTTTGGAAAAGACCATCATGTTATTAAACAGTGCTCTAAAAAGCATTATTTTAAATCATCATGTGGGGAGACTCAAAAGTAATGCTACATAAATGCTTCTAAAAGACGTTGGTTAGAAAATTTAACTACACTCCTGAGGCAAACTTGTCTATCATCAATGCCATCATTGCCAATCATGGAATCTTATTTTCTGGACAGGAAAATGTAGGATAAAAATCTGTATAGAACTTTACAGGCTGTGACTAAGTCCCTTCTTCCCCATTAATCTTTTCCTTTGATCAGCCAAGTTGGACTCTCTGAATTGCACAGAAGGTCTGTTTTCATTCCTTTAATTATTTTCTCTAATATCTTCCGAATCCTCTCTATTCTATTGGTCTTCTAGATTGATCTTCTAGATGACAGTTTTAGCAGAACTATTCCAAAATTAGCTGTCTTGGACTGCAGTGCTCTATTGAGTAATGAAGATTCTCCCTTTGTATGCATTTTAGATAAGTCTCTTGCAAGAAAGTTATATTCAGCCTAGGCCCAGTCCCACTGCACTTTACAGAGTTTTTATACCCCAGAATCTAGTATAAGATCCTGTATCAATGTCATTCATTCTTTATTCATATAGATATAATCTTATTTTGACCATACTAATTTTCCTTTCCCCCCACCACTTTTCCTATTCACAGTTAATCAACCAGTCACAATTGTTCTGTAGCAGGGATCAGACTTGCTCATTTACCTGGCTACACTCACTGTGTAACCATATATTTTATCAGAGGTGATGTTAGATGTGCTTGTGTTGTAATTTACTTACATTTGTCGTTAAAAATCGTGGAGCCAAGAAGTGACCTATTTGCAAGAGAAAAAAAGTTAGAGGTTTCTAGAAGAACAGCTGATGAAACTTCTGTGTTTATATTTGCAACTTTTTAGCTAGCTAGTTTTAATAAGTTTCTTCTTTTGTTTTTTTAACCTTTATTACTTTATAAAATCTAGATGTCCTTCAAATAAACCCCATATCCAAACTGAAGGTTATCAGCATTTTGATTGGATTGGGAATTCCTTTGCATGTGTGGAAGAAATGTAAATGCTATGAAACAAAAGTTCATTTAGAGTGTCTATTTCTTTATTATCTGATTTAAGAGTCAGCTGGGTAGGAACAGAGTTATATTAGAAAGATGTTTTCTACTTTTTAGAAGTTGTTAGGAGAAACTTCTTCCTTTGTAAAATTAAAAACCACAGTATGACTTTTAGTAATTAAGAACGTGAGAGAACACTTATGATTGGGTGCAGGCTGTTAGTATTTTCTCCATGAGGTTTTTAGTATCATTGAAGTGTATAAAAGCTTCATATTACAAGTAACAGGAGTCTAGTTCTACAAGTGGGATTACTTTCTAAGATTCTCAATTTAGATTTTATTATTTTTAATATAAAGAACAGATTTTTAGACCTCCATGTTAAATTGGTAAAGTAGTCAAGCTTCAGTTTTGCTGTTGGAGTATCTCATGATGACTTAAATTATGACTTCAGCATAATTTTATAACTTATCACACACTGGATTTTTTTGGTGGAAAGTAATAGAAAAATTCAGAGCATTAGTTCATAAGAGGTAGTTTCCACACGCTTACTGTTCAGTAGCAGTAGGGGAAAACCTGTGCAGTATTTTTGAGGACTGCTTATGGAATCTTGGTATTCCTATGCCTGTCCATCCTGATTGTATTATAGGAAAATCTCTGTCTTTAGACAGCTACCCATGATTGTGAGAAAGTCAGTAAAAGATATAAGGTTATCTACCAGATCAAAAGTAAGACTATGTGAAATATTCAGCTTGCAGTTAAGATATAAGGAATTGAAAGACCTCCTCAATTTCGCACAGCATTTCATGGGAATCAGTCTCACTTCCATGAAGAGGAATAACAGGAGGAAATATTTCTCTTACCTTGCAAAAAGCATTTGCCATCAAATTATGCCATTTGAAAGGTCTGCCTGTCTATGCAGACTTTCAGATTAATGCCAATGAATGTCAGAGTCACAAACATTGTTATTGTTATTTCTCTCTGCTCATGTGCACAGAACTGCCCTATGGAATTTCTACACAAGGTCACTTAGGAAACTGAAATTCATCATTCTCTTCCATGACCCAAAATATTCAAAATAACAACCACTCCTGCCATCAGTTAAGTCCAAAGTACATTTGCAGATTGAGTAACATTTTGAATGTTACTACAGATTTGTAAACATTTGGTACTGAAGAGAAACATAGACATGCAAAAGCATGTAGAAAGATTGATATTCTTTAAAGAGACAGAAAACCCAGAATTACACAGATAATTGTGAAATTACTAAGCCAAATATAAATGTTGTCTTGTTTTAATTCATGCTAGTGCTCATGAGAACTGGCCTGAATGAGGGCTGCATAAAATTGGAGTTTTCTCTTAGGAATCTCTTGTTTCATCTACTAAATCAAATGAATGAGACTGGATTTTCTTTCTTATGATTCATGTCATTTTTCAGGTACCCAAGCTCCAGAACAGTGCTACTGGTGGGATTTCTGTGTGCCAGTTTTGTGGTGCCACAGTACCTTAAATTCCTAGAAAAAGAAGTTACATTTTAAAAGGGATAGAATGAGCTCTGTTTGGGCTAATGTGGAGAGATTTTTCCTGAATTCTTGAAAATTTCCTATCTTAGCTTAACTATTTCTCTTTAACTGCATTTCAAATACAAACCTAGTATTTATAGAGTAAAAGAAATACCATTATTTTGATTTAATAATACATCATTTGAGTAATAGATTAGTGGATTAATACCAGAGAGGCTGCTGTAGCAATAAAAGAAAAAATGTATTTTAAAAGCCCTGAATTACATGAAGATGTCAATGTCCAATGACCTAACACTGTTACAGCATCAAGTAAAGTTTTCTCATTATTAGCACACAAAATAAATGTAATATTTTTACGTTTCATTTGCCATTTTTGTGGCTTTTAAAGAATATTTTGTATTCCTTGGATTAACAAAGATTTTATGATTCTATGGACTATATTTTTTATTTAGATGAAAATGCATGTTTTGAGTGTTTTGAGTATTTTGAATATTTTGAGTATTTTGAGTATTTTGAGTATTAAAAAAAAACCCAGAGATTTTAACATTTAGGATGAAAATCTCACCTGAATGTGATTGATCAAGCTGACATCCATCCGTGCTCCAATTTGAGATAACACAGAAGTAGAGAAGTTTGTCACTACATTCCCAAAGGCTATATAGTAACTGACAACATTAGTATCAATTCTCCACAAAAGTGTGTTTCTTATAACCTATTTAAATGCATAAATGGTAAATAATTTAAATATATTACAGCATACATTACTCTTCATTCATCAGCAGCTTTTTTCAATGCAAGCTCTTTTATTTCATGCTAGACAAGGCAGTACCTGTGAAGTGCTTAGCTCAGTAAATAAAGAAGGATGATCTTCTACAGGAAAGTAAATCTTGCTTTAAGGTATAATCAGTACTGTATTGTTAGTGCAAATCCAGCTTATGTGCAACAATACAGGAATCTAGTCAGCTCACTGGTCCCTTCAAATATAAGACCTTTTTCAGTGACAAAAGGAACTGCACTTAATAATTTTATCCTCCTAATCTTTTGAGTCTACCTCAGAAATGCCGGGTATATTTCTATTTTAACAAATGCACATGATGGGCAGTAAATGTGCACAATGTGGTGCACTGTAAGCAGTGCCATTAGGATACATCTGTATGGTAGAACACACATACTCTTTGCAGTACTAGGAATTTATTTTGATTTCACCTGAGGCAGCAGTATTTTATTCTGGAAAGTAACAGAATGTAAAGTCATTTGATTTTCATCCCCTTTGGGCACTGTATAGTGAGGAATTGTTGGTGGTCATTTTAAAGCTGAACAGCGGGATTAAGTACTTTGTGTCAAAAACTGGGACTGGTTTCACAAAACAGAAGCAAAAAGATGTGATTCCAGACTAATTTCCTAAATAAGAGAACCAACACTTTTTTTTTTTTTAAATGAAGTTACCTTTGAAATGTAATGGAATTTATCGTTTGAAGCTTAAATGCTGATAAAATGTTTCATTCTACATTACCTACTTGCACTGTTTCTGTGCTGCTTATTATGAACAGAAGTCACCCTTAAGAGATCAAGACTTGCCAACACTTCCAAAAGCAGCATACCATAATTGCTTTTCTATTCTAGGTGTAGAATTGGGCTTTAACTGCTGGCAAATTCAGATTTTTAATGGTGCCTCCTTTAAGTAGCAGCCTTTCAATTATATGCACTAGCAAAAAAGCTGCTGATATCCTGTTCTAGCAACCTAGGTATAAAAGAGCATTTTGAAGTGCCACATGAAATAAGATAGTAGTGAATAATAAGCTAGAAAATATGCTTAAGGAATCACTTTAGTATCGTTGCCATGTACAAATTATACAGGAAGAGCTGAGGGCTGGCATCTGTTTTTCAGCTCACTTCTGTACACTGCAATCTTAGTATTGTTGTTTGCCTACAGCTATTTTTTGCACTTATTAAGAATCAGTCAATCATACAGCTCCTAAACAAAAGAAAACCATTTGGTGACTGAATTTACTGAGATAACTCTCCAAAAGTACAAATTAAGGTTTTCATAACCAAGGTGAAAAATAAAAAATCAAACTTTCTATATTTCTTCTAACATATGTTATTTTTTTCAATCTAACTATATACCATTAATAATATTATCTAAGTTCACAGATTGACTCATGAGAAAGAGGTTTGATGTTAGATAATCAACAACATTTCTTGTTTGAAATTGCCTAGAATTTTATCTAGGTTTACTTGATCAGTATTTACCCAGGAATATCTTCTTTTAGATACAGATTGATGTAAATTACTTGCAAGGAATCTATCCTGGCTCCAATAAGTTTTTATTTTGTCATTGATTCTTTCCTGAATAGAGCAGACTTGAGAGGTTATAAGGTGCCGTACATTTTCAGTGCTTTTAATTTGTTGCCTAGTGTTCAGTCATAGAATTTCAGGCTTTTTCTGGTGAGATGGGTGAGCCATGTGGTTGTCCACATGCAATTCAAGGTTATAACCAGCTCTGATCTTCTTTCAGTTCTGTAAACTGCAAACTGAACAAGCCTCATATGTAAGATGTATATACCAAAATTACACTGCCTCACTACTGATTCTTAAAAAAATATCTCTTTACATTGAACCTAAGCCAAGTTCAAAGACCTTTATATGGGAAAGGCCACAGAAGTAGATTTTCTTTTAAATTCTCAGTACTGCTGGCTTGCAGTATAATTCAAGTTCCACACTTTCCTGGACTTCAACATCACAATTTATCTGCTCAGCTGCTATCTTTCTAGAGTGAGGGAGAGATCTCCTCAAGAGCTGATATGTCTGGAAAAAGTGATACTATGATTTGGAGAGCTCCTTCAGCTGCCGTTCAGTGTGACAGTTTCTTTCTAAACAGTCTGGGTTTTGTTTTCAAATGTGAATCAGGAAGAAGTGCAATCCAGAAATCAGCATGGTTAAATTGCCTAATTAAATATGATAAGCGGGTTTAGTTTTCAGTTGTTGACTAGACTCCTGTAGAGTGATAGAGACATGGTTTAATTACACATTAGGCAAGTTGTGGATGAAAAAGACAGACAAGGAATTGGACTCACTGAAGTGTAGATATCGAGAATCACATTTAAACTCTTCGGAGCGAACCTGACCCTAGCAGTGAGTGATTTCTCTCATCCTTAAAGTACCTAGTGTATATGGGTAAATTAATAGTTTCCTGTAAGTTTTCGGCTGCAGAGGGAGCCTAAGTGTGAGTATCTGAGGATAGAAATACAGTATAGATAATGTGAAGTCTAACTTTAAGCAAAATATAATGAAACACATTATGTAGAAGACACCCATAGTCCTTCCAAAATATCTTAGATGGAAAAAGATGCCATACAGGTATATTTAGTCTACAATTCAGAGTCTGTAAAGGGAAAACAACGCGACGAGTCAATCTGGCATCCCTGAATGACACGTCCACAGAAGTGACACGCTTAGTAAAGAACAACATCACTGCTGTGCAGTTCCTGCACTTTTATTTCTTAGTAAGAAATCTAATAAAAATAAACCTGGACAGACTTTTTTTTTAATTAGATCAATATTCAGGTCTTAGAAAGTTTAACTGCTTTTCACTGTCTAACAATTCTAATGCCAATGAGCACAAGGATGAAATTAATGGTGCTACTTCGTGAAGAATCAGAGATAAAATGTCAATAACTTCAATGAAAAACAAAGCATCCTGCATTTTCTCACTTATGACATGTTTTCAAATAAATGGAAACATTTTTCTTGACATCATGATTAAAACAGGACATGATTCTTTGGCCCTCACTAATGATTAACTGTTCTGATGGTAAAGCAGATTTTCTGCTTTTCTGCTAGAGTAACAAATAGGAATTCAATTTGAGCTTAACAGTAGTACTGTCAAGAAAAAAATATTATTTAACGGAGACTTTCCTATGAACTATTATATTGTCATTTCTTACAGACTTAACCAAATCATGTTTTTATTTAAACTGAAGGCAATGAGGGAACAGAATGATGATGCAAAAGAAGGTTCTTCTGTACAGAAAATAAAGACACAAGATCCAGAGACAGATAAAGACACACAACAATTTTTTTATCTCTCTCTGAGATGATAATTTCAAATATTTTTGTTGAGAATAATAGCTAAAAACAGTTAGTATAGAAGCATGGATTTTACATTGTAGTCATGCCTTTAAATTATGACTTATTAAGAGGAAATCTGATGGAAACATACATTATAATCATGTTGATATAGGTAAACTCTATACATGATCATAGAAGATAGAAATTAGAAGGTTAGAAATGAAAGTTAGTCAAATCTTTCTCCTCACTTTCTTAAAATTTTCACATTTTTCACTGGCAGCTTTGGTTTAGAGAAGGAAAACACACAGCAGACAAACAGTTCAGAGCTAGAGTGCTGAAGAAAAGCTTCATTAATCAGTGGAAAAGACAACCTTTATAGAAAGCTGTAGGTTTCCAGCTACAAGTCAAAGGTGTTTTGTTATTGATGCTGCAATATCTACTTGAAAGAAAAAGGGGTGTCAAGAAAAGAATTGTTATTTTGAAGTAACAAGACCATCCACTGCCCATGGCACTGTGACCTGCTGTGTGTGTGGCTGCGAGGAGAGCAGCAGCTTCAGGATGCAACCATGCAACTGCTCATCATGCCACAGAACACCTGTGATCAGCAGGAAAAGTGCAATCTCTAATCTGACTCTGGATTGGTCCAACCAAGTCATTTTGGCCCAAGTAAAATAATGTGCTGCCCTGTACTCTCTCATGAAAGAAGAATAGCAATAGTGGATGTCAACAATCTTTCTCTGTGGTATCAGATTGTGTTCTTGTGATGTAAAATAATAAAAAGCTAACAAAGTACACTAATCAGTCCAGCTCAGGTGTAAACAATGACAGGCAAGTGTTTATGTGGATTGCTTGATGACGGACTTGGAAGGAAAACAGTGTAGAGTTCACACTGATGAAGAAAGCAAGAGTATACCACAGGGGAAAGTACGTTAGTGGAAATGTTATTGGTGATTTTTAAAAAAAAGTTGGAGTGTCTTGAAATCAAGGGGGAAGTTGAGGAGTTACTGAAAACACCTGTATAAACCAGGTTTTATGGGCTTAAGCTTTTTAACTTGGAATATAAACCAGGCATTTTTTGTTTGCCTTTATTTTGGGTACTGGTTTTTGGTTGGTTATTTTTTAGGTTTTTTTTGTTTGTTTGTTTTTGTTTTTATATGAGAATGAGAATATGCTTTAGCAGGGGTAAAGTTGAATACCCAGTAAGGTCCTTTTCTTCTAGTTATGGTTGGTAGGTTTATATTTTTCTTAGAGGTTTAAGTGTAAAGTTCTTTTTGAAGTTGCTTAAAATTATATATATATATATATATATATATATATCTTTGTAGAAATTCTGTAATATTTTGTGACATATATTATGTGGTCTGCTTTGTCCTTCAATAATATTCTATCAAGGACAGTAAAAATACAAAACTAAATGCGCAGCCCTTCTGCATCACTGCAATAATTAAGCCCAGCAAAGTGGCTGCTAAGAATGCCTTGCTTATGCCAGGGGCCAGTTTGCTTCCCAGCAGCCTTAAAAAATTAAGAAGAGAAGGTGACAAAAAAGGTGGAGAAAAGCATGCATGACTTCAAATGATGGGTCTATCTCAACAGTCTGCTTTTGGCATTCTATGGTCTATATTGCACCAGCTGACCTCTCTTCAAAAGGAGTCACAGCTCTGGAGAGGGCATGCCAGAGGGGGAACTCTGTCATTTTTTGAAAGGGTTATTGAAGGCCATTTCAGTAGATGCAAAAATGAATGAGAATTTCAGAACCTGGCTTAATGGAATGATTTGTATGATAATTACACTTAAGACAATATTTTTGGGAAAAAATGCTCCATATGATAGGATTCCATCACAAAATTGTACTTTGGAACAGAACTTCCTTCCACGAGTAACATTATTTATCATTTTAGCCATAAGTGTTTACAAAACCTATGGGGTGCAAAAATAGTTATTTCTTCTTTTTTCCTTTACATATAAATTTCCACTTAGCTGTATTGTTCCTGTAACTAGCAAACCTCTATCTTTATTCTTTAATTCTTTTTTAAAATACCCCAGATAGTTTTGTAAAATAATCTATACTTTAATTACAAGTGAGTTTCATGTTATGATTTTAATGTATGAACTGTCATTGGACTTTAAACTGCCAATGGCAATACAAACATTATTCAATGACTAGTGCAAATTATAAAAGCTATCCTTTTTTCTGCATTTGCTTTAGAAAAAAAATCAAAATATACTGGTTTCAGTTCTTTTCTGTCTTTGCTGAAAGCTACCACAACATGAACTCTTAAAACTTATTGAAGTATCATGGAAAAAATAGTTCATATTAAGGAAACTTTAGATCAGATGTGTGTGAAAAAATCAAGACATATTAAAGGTACTGAATTTAACTGGATGTAGGAATAGTAAATATTTATCACATGAGATTCATAAAATATTACAGAACTAGATTTAAATTATTGTAACTAAAAATAAAACTTTTTGACACAGTGGATAAGGTAACTAAAGGCTAAAATAAGACAGCAAATAAAAGACATGCCTTAGATTGGGGGAAGGCTGCTTGGAGGAGCATTTGCATTTTGAATACCGGGGATCAAAGAAGAACTGAGCACCATCACAACCATATTTAGTAGAAATTTAGTATCCATAGTTTCTTGAAATGAGAAAACAGGGCATTAAGAGTGAATTTTTGTGAAACAAGCAAATGTATTCAGCATAAAGAAAACATCAAATACTCTCTAGTCTGTGATTGGCCACACATGTGGAGAGAGATGTGTCCCTTTCTTACAGACATTGCTTGGTGCAATAGATGGATGAATTGCCCTTTGAAGCAATTTTGCCATTCCAATTCATTGGGATGACTTTAAAAAATTGGATTAATTAACTTCTTGATGGCTATAATAAATGGAAGCATTAATCTTGTAAAGTTTAACAAAGGAAAATACAGAGTTTTGCAGCCAAAGAAAAATAACGCCACACATCTGTACAGACTGGGGACTGACTGTCTGGAAAACTGCTTTGCACAGTAAGGAAGTCTTGAAGGACAGCAAATTGTGCCTGAGCCAGCTGAACTCTCTTGAAGTGAAAAGCAAGAGCCTTGTAGACTGCATTAGTCAGGGCATTGGCAGCAGGTCAGGAGTTGCCTTCATCTCTGGTGGGCACTGGAAAGACACATCAGGAGTGCTAAGTCCAGTGCTGGTCTCCCCAGGATGAGGAAGACATGGACTCACTCAGGCAAGCCCAGCAAAGGGCCACAAAGGTTGTTAAGAGCTTGCAGCATCTGTCCTATTTAGCCTGGAAATAAGACAGCTCAGGTGGATCTTATCCATTTCTGGACGTACTTGGTGGGAGGGTAATAAAGAAAAGAGAGCCTGATTCACTTCAGTGGTGCCAAGTGAAAGGGCAAGAGACAAGAGATGCAAATTTAAATACTGGAAATTTCACATATAAATAAGAATTGTTTTGTTGGTTTTTTTTTTACTTTGGGAGAGGTCAAACACTCCCACAGTGGGATTGTGGAGTCTCTATTCTTTGAGATTTTCACAACCTACTTGAACACAGCTCTGGGCAATCTGCTTTAGCTGTTCTGAGTGTAGGTGTTCAAGAATTTCCAGATTTCCACACCAAGCTCAACAACTGAGATTTTTTGATTCCTCAATGAAGTCTAGGGAAAAAGGGAAGAGGACAGGCATAGAGGTACATTTTTTAGCTTGCATTGGTCGTTTGGGTTTGTGCTGATTTCTCAGACATCAGATATCAGAAATGTAGATGTACAAGCCTCAGATATCCACCCTAGCTTCTACCTGTAAATTACACAGAGAAATGAGCACTTAGCAATGTGCTGACCTATCTCAGATGCTTATCGGAAAGTAAGATTGATTGCTCTCTGGAGCAGGGTGTTTTTTTCCCCTCCAGTGACTGCAATGCAAGCTTAGTGTCCAGTTTGTTCCGAGGTATTTAAAAGTCAGGTATCAGGAAAACGATTCAATCAAGAAAAAATGTACAAATATTCAATTTTACATCTACTGTAATACTTTTTTCATACTAAAAGATATCTAAGACGTGCCCTATTCCAGTATGTAGAGTATTAAAAAAGAATAAAAATAAAATATTGGAACAGCTGAAAGACGTTGTTGTCTAATGGCTGAAATTCACAGACTGTTGATCAGAGAGCTGTTCCGTGAAGTTTATATAAAGTCACAATGCACATCCTCCTAATTTAATCAGACATTAAATGCTGGAGTCATTCTGAGCATACCCTAAAAACTGAAAGGTGTATTCATTATGCAGATGCAAACATCTGTATTTGTGTGTAAATCCAGGGTCTGACTATATGAACGTGACAACTGCATGCACTATGTTATGCTAGAGGGAACAAGAGACAAAGAGGAGCAACAGTGGAATTCCCTGAAGGAATACTCTCTGATTCATCTGTCACATACTGAAGCCTTTTCAGAGGGTGCCAGACCTCTGGAGAGGGGATGCTGGAGGAGGAGTTCAGCCACAGTTTGAAATGATTCAGAGCTTGTTTGTTGCTGCTCAGCTCAATTCTGCTAACCTCGACTGCCCTCCCCAGTATTCCTGTGGCTCTCACCTGCAAGAGTAGATTTTTCTGTCATCTGGCCACTTGCCTGTCAGCCACAGCCTGGAGAGTATTTAATATTTTGTTTATGCTGAACATTCCTGATTAAATGAATCATCGGTATAATCCCACTGAATTCAATACCATTTGTGTTTAGCCTATTCTACCATGTAGTCATCAATGCAGACATTTAAAAACACCAAAACAAAAGCCACAGGAGGATTTTTGAACAATTCAGATATCATCCCCATTTTTTGCTCCCTGGAGCAATTAGTCCTGTGAAGCGAGCTAATTTTAAAAACCACATCCAGCAACACTGTTGTTCTGACAATCAAGGTTGATCTGCAAGCAGAGTAAACAGGAAAGTGATGATAATGTTGATTATTAGAAATAAAAGCATAGAGAAAAAAAAAAATCCAAATCACAATGTGTTTTCCAAATGCAAAATAACATGTATTTGAAATTATTCAGCTGTTGATGGTAAGCAAAAGAGAGAGAAACCCTTTAAAAATGTAACTGAGGTAATCAACAGTTGTGTTTCATTCTATCAGGAATAAATTAAATAACTTTAAGAGATGCAAACATTACATAAGTTTTTTGTAGTTTGTTACTGCTTTCAATTACAATGAAGTCAGTGACCTTATTTTAGTATAACCAGTATAAGACAGCAAAATCAAGCCAACAGAAGGGGCTCTGTTTCTTAGCTATTATTTTTAGTTGCACTTCAGTTTTTTTGTGAAACTGGTTTTTATCAAATCATTACTGGGAAAAGAGAAGGGGGGATATGCTGGAAGGCATTTCCTTCAAAACTTCGCACATTATCAATTGCTGTAACTTACATGATCTGGCTGGACAGAAATACAGCTTTTATATATATATTACTATATAATATATATATATATATGATTGCAAAAGTAAAAGAATAAAAGAAACAATATCATTTTGTTACAGATTTTTGTAGTAGCCTTTCAGCTAAAATCCCGACCTTTGTTTAAAAAATATAGTAAAAGATGGGGTTAATACAAATTTCATTCCATTTACAAAAATTGCATTATAAGCAATAGCAGGAAACATTGTCATTCCCCTCCCGCTGCCCCTCTGTCTTGGGTAAGACCTATTTTTGAGCTGTTCTCATTCAGAGAACGAGTTGCTCCTTTTGGCTTTGTTCCCGGAGTACTGCAGACTTGGTGGTGTGTGAGGCCTTGCCTCCTGGGGAAAAGGGAGGAGGGGGACTGAATCACAGCACTTAATTCTTAATGATTGTTCTGTGTGGTCAAGAGGACACAGAGCAGGCAATGCTCTTTATTCTTTACTTACTGTTATAGCTATTGGCAGCCAGCCCTTTTAATTTAGTTATCAATACTCAATCCCCTTAATCTTTTGCTTTAAAGCCAGTCCAAAATAAGTACTAGCCAAGGAGCATCTGCTAAACAGAAATATTGGTGGATAGATATGATTTAAAGCAGCACTGCTAAGGGCCTACCAGCATAAATTCTGAGTAAGAGTTACTTGGTATTCTCTTGACAAATCTTGTTTCTTTATCAGGATAGTTGCTTTTCTGACAAAATATCTGACAACTTATAGTGTGTGGAAAAATTCATAGGTGTTGCTAATAGATGAGCTTTTCAGATTATCCCATCTGTCTCCCTGTTGATATAGGACACTCTTCTAGAGCACATTTTCTATTACTAAATTGAGTTTGGTTTTCAGTATCCTGTGAAGTGGGATTTCTACATTTCCGAGGTTACTGAATAGCTAAAAAAGTATCACTGAGTGGGAAGTTTCTATTTGTCTTTCTTTTCTAATTACACTCCAGAGCACTGCATACTATAATCCCCTTATTTTCTACGGAGTTGTACTATTGCAAGCAGATGCTATTCTTCCTTTCCATCGTTTGTCTGTGGTTGTTTGAGCACTGAGTTCTTTGGAATATTTAAATTATCTAATAAGTAAAAATTGAAGTAATTATTCCTAATCTCTTTTGTTCTCTGAAGAACTCCTTGCCATTTGCCAATCTGTTTCTAAGAAAGTAGTTCCTCCATTTGAATGAGGTATTCCAAATAAAGTGGCTTCATATGGCAAGACAATAAGCCTCTTTCTTTCCAGTGATTTACCTGCCAGATCATAAAAGTTAGTGCTATGGGAGTTCATTTGGTTAATAACAAATTCAAGGCTTGGCTCATTCGTAGAATATGTGCACTGCAGAAGAATGTTTAGCTGACCATTTAATATGTATGCATAAGAGAAAGTAGATCCACATTATTTAATTCATAGTTCTTATTTTATCCTGGTCCTCTGCAGGGGCATGTAGGGATCAGCTCAGTTCATCTGCTGAACATGTCCATTTTGGAGGGGGTTAAATAGCTCTTTGGATTCACTGATCAAATGGCTTTGCTTCAGTCGTTCATGCACAGATGTTGAATTTATGAGCGATCTCTCAAGTATTCCTGCCTACTCCCCAGCCTCTTCTTCAGAAGAGTGTCCCTGAAGTCCTCTGTGATATCTACCAGCCCCATGAGGTTTTCTCAGATACTCTAGAAAGGCATTTTAAATCAGAAGACATTTTAAATGGGAAGGCAATACTGTGTTTAGACAGCTGACTGAAACTACAGTGTTTACTGTACTGTGGTCTTGGATATGTAAGTCACATGTAGATACATAAATTTTGTGTCTCAGACATGTGAGGTAAATCTCATTGACCTCAATGTCTGAATCTGAATGAGAAGAATCTCATCTCCAGATATTTTGCTTTCTGAACTCAAATATCCAGTAGGTATTAACTAGAACAAGAGATGTTTAGAAGAGAAGGGTTTATCATCTCACTTACTTTTTGTTGCCTTGTTTTCCACGATCAAAATTTGCAATTAAATAATATTTTTCTACATTGTGTTATTATTACAGGTACTGTGTTTTGTTCTTTTGCTTGCTTATTTTGCAAAAAAACTACTCTGTAGGTGAGGTCAAACATGACTACTGTGCCAGTTTAATAGTATAATCTGTCTTAAACTGGAATGTAATTACTCTCACATTGTTCCCCCTTTGTTCTTGTCAAAATCATGTCTTCACATTGAATGGGTTTCTCTAATAGGTTGAAGCCCTGCTTTTTACAGCAATTCCAATAGCAGTATTGCAAGTTATTTTTCTCTGACTTCTACCAGTATATTTATTTATTTGTCCATTTCTTTTCTGACAACCAATTTCTTTTCCCCTTAGTGAGTTCAGTACTGTCAATTTGGAGCCATAAGGAACTTAATAGCAGCTTCAGTCAACATTTGCTATAATCAGAAAAGCAGTATCCACCACACTAAAGGGAAATTTAGGGATTCTCATTAAAATTCTTGTTTTTCTTTAAAAGCTCTATAACATATCTTCACATTCCTCCTGGACTGACTTCAAACTGAAGAAGAAAACACCAGTTTGCTACTAGATCACCTGTGAAAAGTTGTCTCCAAACCACAAAGATTAGGAAAAAATTCAGTGAATGTGTGGTGCTACAGAACCTGATTGTTCTCTCATGAGAACATTTTCTAATTTCCATGGTTCAGTTGAATTTTCAAGGTATCTTGTCTGGCTTTGTTTGCCTTTAAATCCAGGCCATTAACAGTGAATACAGCATCTTCAGGAATACTTTAGCCATGAATTGAATCTTATGCCCTGTTTAATAAACTTCTGCACTCCCACAGTGTAGCTAGTGTAGGGTCACACTATGTGTGTTATAGAAAAGCAAGCCTGGAAGGTCCAGAGTGAGCCTCTGTCCTGGGCCCAGAGATGACCATGGAAGTACATCCAGGTCACCAGGGATGGACATGGGGAAGAGGATTATGGGTTTGTGGCCTTCTGGACCTATTGCATGTGAGTATTGTGGTTTGTGACCTTATAGGGTATTGTTTACCTGTTACCATAATAGGTAACAGCTGTGAAATAACTCAGGTGATTGGTGAACACTGTGGTGAACATCTTTCCTGTTTATATGATGGCATATCCTGTCTTTGGGATGGTATAAAGGGAATTTTCACTGCGTAGTAAGTCGTA